>JANHFX010024864.1:0-20546 GCA_027560015.1 Chloroceryle amazona
CTTAGGAAGCACTTCCTCACAGACAGGACGATTAGACACTGGAATGGCCTGCCCAGGGAGGTGGTGGAGTCGCCATCCCTGGAGGTCTTTAAGGAAGGATTGGATGTGGCTCTGAGTGACCTTATTGTGGCCTTTCAGTACTTAAAGGGACCTGTCAGAAAGATGGGACAGACTTTTTAGCAGGGCCTGTTGTGATAAGACAAGGGGTGATGCTTTTAAACAAAAAGGGGGAGATTAGATGAGAGAAGGAAGACATTTGTTACACTGAGGGTTGTGAGACCCTGGCCCGGGTTGCCCGGAAAGGTGGTAGATGCCCCATCCCTGGAACTATTCCAGGTGAGGTTGGTTGGGGCTCTGAGCACCCTGCTCTGGCTGCAGATGTCCCTGCTCCCTGCAGGGGGGTTGTACTAGAAGACCTTGGAAGGGGTCCATTCCAACCCAAACCATTCTGTAATTCTGTGTGAGCTGAAGTCGTCCAGTGCTCTTGGCCTTTCTCAAAACTTTTTAAAGGTTTAAAGGTGCCACCATGGACAAGCAGATGAGAATATGTGAATCTGGATAGATGTGTGTGCTCTTCCTTGTGTATAGCCACTGCTTTAAGGGGATTTGCAAAAAATTAAATGCGTGAGGTTGTGAAGGTTTAGAACCTGGGACAAATTCTTAGTCTTCTTGTTTCCAGATAGAACTAAGAGAATGGGAAGCTTAAGTAAATATCTTACCTGAATGCTGAAAAGCAGGGGAGCAAGTACATGTAGTTTGATACAGCAAAATTACAGGTTCAGATAGGTCTTGCATCACTAATAGTAACTGCTGCCCTGGGGAGATTGTTCTATCCGGTTGTGCTGATTGCTGGCTTGAAAAAAAGGTGGATAAAAGAAGTACAAGTTTCAAACACAAAACTCAGACGAAAAGTTTTTTTTCCAGTTTTTGTTGGGCATCCTTTCTCTTCATGTTTCTCTTCAGCTACATTAGTGATGTTTAAAAGATGCTCACAAAACCATTACGAGATGACAGCTCTTTATTTTGATCGGTCTTATCAGCTCTGCTTTGGGAGTTGATTCTTAGAACTGCTTCTTAGCTTTAAGTATATTGAATAAATAAATTAGTATCTAACATGTTTTATCTTATTATTCAGTAGAATTGTGCAAATATCTTTAACCCCAAACTTTACATCATAGGTAGGGAGCAGGACTTCTGTATGACAAGGTTAAAAAAAAAAAATCATTCAGGAAGTATGATTAGCTGGCTTCATTAGTGCAGTGTGTCACTGGTATCAGAATGGAAGGTCCAAAACAGGTTGGCTGATACCACAGTATGATTCTGTCATATATCAAACCCAGAATGGGAGTTGGTGCACTTCTTATCTGTCTGTATTTTCATGTGTATGTGTGGGTGTGTATTACCTGAGTAGACATTGGAATATGTGCCAGCTTACTTCATTAGAAACAAGGGAATACCACAGAAGATCCTTTGTGCTCCTTAGATTACAACAAAAGAATCACCCAGTACTTGTCAGGTGCTTGCTGTTATAGTTTGGTTTAGATTTACTGGAGTTACTAGATGCTGCCAGCCTCTCCAGGTGTCCTTCCATGCAGTGTAAAGAGGTCTGTTTTTTTTCAAATGTGGATATACTGAAGTACCTCAGGGAATCTCATCTCTACACAATGCATAGGTGTGGGCAGTGAAATACATTAAATAGTGTTTCTGTGAAATCTTCATTCTCAAATTACTAAATCATCTGCCTTCCAGAGCTTTTGACTGTTGAAAGACATTCATAGTAAGAGGATTTCATATAGAATAGATGAAAGAACTTAAAAACTTCAGAGAGTGGAATGGCCTTATTTTCCCTTCTAATCTTAACCTCCAGTTTATTTCAGTGGTCTTCCTGCACTTAACAGAGATAGATTGGGTTCCTCTCTTTCTTTTGTGCTGCATTTATGTCTTCTATAAGCAAGTCTTAAGATACGTAACCCAGAGCATTCTGGCACATGAATTTTTAGCATGATTTCAAGACTAAGAAAGCAGGCTTTTTATTAATAATGTGAGTAGCATCTCTATGAAATCTTGTGCATAGCTGTAAGCTACTGGGAATTTTCTTACTCTTTCTAACAGTCTTTGATAACTCTACATTATCAAAGATACCACTGTCTTCTGTGTGTCTGTAAAGGCAGCTCACTGTTGTGGTGAGAAAGTTTTGAAAGAGAAGCATTAGTTTTTTAGGAAGGAAGTTCTTTGGTTTTAATACTTAATTGGAGGGGGGAAAGCCTGCTGTTTGGAGTGACTGAATGCAGGTGACTACATGTATTTCTGTGTGGTGTAGAGTTTACATGGAGCATTGAAGTGAACTAACACTGGGAGGAAATAGATTTTTTTGAATGTGCAGGAGCAGGTGACCCACCTCTCAGCTGAATCTGATTTCTTTAAGAACACCTTGCTCTTCAGCTGTCAAAAGTAGGTGGTGCTTAGACAGTAGTGGGAGTTTATTACTAAATGATGTACTTGGAAATACAGAATAAAAAGTGGGTGGGCACATGTCTGATTATTCCTAAGACACAATTTAATGTGGAATAAGATTTATTGGCGTTATCAGATGCTGCCAGGCTTTCCAGGTATCTTTCCACGCTGTGTAAAGCCAAATGCCTTGGCCTCGGGCCTTTGCTCCAGCAGCATTTTTCCATACCTTTGCCTCTTTCTGACTGGAATAAGGGAGTTTGCCGCAGGGGTTATGGCTTTGTTTGGCCTTAAGCACTGATTAGTCCATTTTAACACCTTTGGTTATAGTTCAGCCTCATTGTTACCCTAGTTGGAAAAATTGCTGTGAGAACCATCAGTTGATGAAGCAGAGCTTTCAAAGGTACTCACTGTAGCTGCAACTGGAGAGGAAGGAAGCCTTACCTGTTTGACTCCCAAAGATCCCCTACAGAATTACTGCCATTAATTTCAGTAAAAACCTTTTTTGGAACTTTTAAGTGTATTCAAGCTCTCTGGCAGCTCTTATGCAAAAGAGTCCTGTCTTCATAGCTCCAGTG
Organism: Chloroceryle amazona; assembly: GCA_027560015.1. Taxonomy (NCBI): domain Eukaryota; kingdom Metazoa; phylum Chordata; class Aves; order Coraciiformes; family Cerylidae; genus Chloroceryle; species Chloroceryle amazona. The sequence continues at coordinate 3,030 of JANHFX010024864.1, forward strand.
TAACACCAATTTTGAACCAAGGTTTCACTTCTGTCCCAGAGAAAGCAACTGTAACTGGGCTGCTTTTGCAGATAACTGACCAAAGGATTGTACAGCCCTAGAGCAACTCTAACCATGGCTGTACTCCAAATACTTAAGATTATACAAGTTTTATCCAACCACATTGCTTTTCAGAATGAGTGTACCAAACTTTGTACTTGGCTGTGTTACTTTTGCCCATTTTCCTGAGCTGGAAATCGGATACTGCTCATATAGCCTGGAGTGCAAACCAGGAATCTTGAAGGCCAGCATTCCAACCATCTGCCGCAAAAAAAATTGTGCAATATGTTGGCAAAATAATTCCATATCATGGTAAAGGAGCTTAATCACAACGAGGAGGAAAAAAAAAAAAAAACAACCAAAAACTATTGCTGCTTCCATGTATTGAGTGGATTCAACAAGCAGAATAGGTCCATTGTGTAGATCTGATGATCCTGTTGCTGCTAAGATCTATTGTCTAGGTTTGGATCCAGCTACACAGGACCAGGACCAGTGTCTTTGTGGGATGATAACTTGTAAGGTGAGTTTGTAAGGGACTGATCTGGGACTCTGTGAGCAACTTTAATTCTGGTATTTCCTGTGTTGTGTGTGTTCTTGCACGTGTATTTGTGTGGGGATGTTGGATGCTTCAAGACTTTGTTACAGCATGATAAGAACTTTTTATCTTCAGTACACCGTTTTCATTCCCTTTTGCTTCAGCAAGAACTAAAGGTCGCTCCAAACCAGTGATTATTTATATAGCTTGTTTGTGAAATGGGCTTGGCAAAACTTGGACTGAATCCAGTACATCAAATATTGTACTTTCTCCTAGCATGCAGACTTAAAAGGAGAAGCCAAGAAGCCTCATAATGCAGAAATAAATGCTAGAGTGCTCGTATGAAGATGCTAACTTTGTTTTGTTGCCACAGTAGGGAAAGCTTGGTGACTTTCAACAAAGATGTCAGGCTGATTGCCTTCATGTATGGTGAAGTCATCTCTCTTAGTTTTATGTTTCAGTGTATCTAGTATAACCATTGCATCATGTCATACATGGAGCTATGCAAAACATCTTGCATACTTTTCTTTTTAAAGAATGTATTTACCCTTCTGACTGGGCTGGTTTTAGGGTTCATTATTTCAGAGACCTCTCCCAGGGCAATAGATCATCAAAGTGGTTAGTAGCAAAGAAGGAAAGTTACACAACTAATAAGAATAGGTTTAGAAAGGAGGAGGAATATAATGATTTCTTAGTGGGGGGGAAATAGCTGTTGCTTAGTCTGTTTAAATGTCCCCATACCATGAGAGATGTTTGCTGTGTCTGCCTTGCTTTTTGAGTCGTCATGCTGAATTCTGAATGAAGTGACCTCACTGTAAGCTGTAAAATCATCAAAATAACTTGTGTTACTGTCTGCTTGTTTTGTCAGCCAAATCACTGGTTTTATTTGAGAGGGGAATTTCCTAAGATATGCAACACCTTGCCTCATGCTTGGTTATGCTCCGTTATGTCAGTGTGAATCAGGTTTGGGTTGGCTTTTGGCGTGGTTTTAATGGGGATGTGAGGGGATCCTGCATATGCACAAAGTGCATATTTTCATATGTTTTGATTGCTTGTAAATGTCTCTTTGTGCGTGGAGTTCTGAACAAACAAAAAGAGTCTTCTGAAGCTGCTGAATTAAAGTGACAAGATTTCCTATTAATTCATTTCTCTTGAATGACAACAGGTTGACTTTTACAGCTCTTCCCGCAGTGAAGGCATTTACAAGATGTTACTTGGGGACTCTTCATCTAGAATAGTGAATTCATCTTAGTGCTTCTTTGTCAGGGACTTAGTGACTGTCTTCTGAATTGCTACTTTTGTGAAATTTGTAGGAACTAAATATCTTTGAGATTTCTGTCTCTGTACAGGTCAGGGTTTTTTTAATCTGTCCCACCTACATTTAAAATGTGTCTGTGATTAAGAAGAGATTGTCAGTGTGTTTTGGTAAAGAGCAATTCTTGTAGAAAGCCAAGCTTAAAACTGTTCAAATACAAGTTGATTAGTTTCAGAAACCAAGTTGACTTTTTTTCCATATGCCTTTTTTTCTTCTAGGGTTTTCACAGACATTCAGCAAGTCCTCAACAACCTGATGCATCCTCGTTTTGTGTTCACAGACAATGAAGGAGAAGCAGACATCCTCTACAACTTCTCACACTTCAAAGATTATAGGTTGCTTTGTTCCCCTGATAATATAATTTCTTTTATTGCTGTAAAGCCTGTTCCCAAAGGCCTCCCCAACCTTCCTCCTTTACCCAACAACTTCTCTGTTTTATAGGAAGCTAAGTGAGGAAAGGCCTGAGGTAATGCTGAATCAGTTCCCATGTGAGAACCTCCTGACTGTCAAAGACTGCCTGGCATCCATATCTAGACGAGCTGGAGGACCAGATGGGCCAAGATGGTTGCCTCGTACTTTTAACCTCCAGACAGAATTGCCCCAGTTCATCAGCTACTTTCAGCAACGCGAAAGAAGGTGGCTTACGCTTCTACTTTCTGTCACGTTGTGCTTTCTTGATCCCACCTTCCTCAAAGACCAGTAGTCTGTATCTTGGGCTTGGCATCTGTTACACCACCATGAGTTTTTTCTTGCTGTATTTCTATTCAAGTGAATTTTATCAGGGAAGTGTGGGCTTTTTGGTTGGTTTTGTTTGTTTGTTTTTCTTTAATAATAGTTAAGGAATGCATTTTGAAATACCAAAACTTTGCCATTGTTTGAAGGCAGATTTAAAGGCTGTTGAGATTTTTGTGGTGGTTTGGTTTTTTTTTTGTTCCTTTGGGTTTTTTTTGTCTAGTCAAGATCTTACTTTGTATATTTAACAGATATACAAAGGATCAAAATGTGTTTGCAACAAATGTGGGGATTTTTTTTTTTCAAAGGACCAGCAGCAATTGTTCTCACAAGTAAGCCAGAGTGGAAAATGGTTTTAAAGTTCTTGTGTTCTCAAGGTTGTGAAAGTAACATTGAGTTTTGGTGTTAGCATAGAGCAGTTGTGGAGCTTTAGGTGTTATGTTCACAGTCTGTCTGCTGCTACAGCTGCCTTGGAGTGGATGGAAGCTAAGAGTTTCTTTTTGTAAGAGAGGTTTAGGTACTGCTAATGGAATAACTCTTAGACCTGGCACATAGTATTCTGGTTGAAAGGTTGGATCTTTGGTGACAGTTGCTTACAGTGCCACCTGCCACTTGTTTCCTCTGTGTAGCCTGTTACCGACTGGCATAACCAGGAGAGAGCACTCCTTCCATGTATCCCTAGTGCGTGGTATTTTGCTTGCTTTTTAATGTCAAGGACTGGCCAGGAATGCAATGTGTAGGGAAAGGGATGGAGAGGATAGGAATTTTCAAATAAGCAAACAAAACAGACCCTTTTAAGTTAAGACCACTAACTGCGGCTCTGTTTATTGTGAAGCTTTAGCAGATTGAGGAAAGGAAGATGTGAACTGTCACCCTGCCCTTACTCAGGAAGATGCATTGAAACACCAGCATCTTGCCTGTTTTCCTCAAGGATACTTCAGAGTACTTGCCTCTTGAGGTGATCACACACTAGAAAGTGAGAAGATGGTGGTGCACTTTAATTTTCTTGCAGTATGAACTGTTGAGGTATTGTGTGATTTCTTCCCAAAGAGATGAGTTGTGTCATAATGCAAATGATTGGGGGTGTTCTTAGGAATCAACTTGGAAAATTGCATGATCCCTGACAGAATGTTCTGCTCCTGGCAGTATGACTTTGGCACCATGACCTGTGTATGTTCGTGATGATAATATCCTGCTGATGGGTTGTGTTCCCCTTTTGAAGGAGTCAGATGCAAAAGAAGGAAATAAACCATGAGTGTGTGCTAGGCCCTAACTGAAAAGATGAGTGAAAGCCACTGCTGTCTTTTCTCCAATTTACATCTAAGGCTTACTGCTTCCAGCTCTCAATCAAAAGTCCTGAGTTCTTGCACTGCAGCCCACAGCTTTAGAAAGTATTTATTACGGGGAGGACATAGATCAGTTCAAGTGGATGTTCAGACAGATGAATGAAGTGGTTGCTTAGAGGTGTTGGCTTCTCTCTCTTTTTCTCTCTCTCCTTTTCAGAGGAGAAGACAATCACTGGATCTGCAAACCATGGAACTTGGCCAGAAGCCTGGATACCCACATCACCAATAACCTTAATAATATCATCAGGCATAGGGAAAGCAGCCCAAAGGTAAGAAATCGTGGGTTTGAATGTGACTTAAAAGGGAGAGCTGTAAAAAAAAAAAGAAAAAAAAAAAAAATTCCTAGAAAGAGGTCTAAAAATACAAAGGAAGAAGTTTATTCTCCTCAAAATTCATATGCTGGCCATAAGCATATACAGTTTCAATCAGTTCAGAATTGATTGGCTCCATTTATGGCAGTGATGAACTTTTTGTTTTCTTACAGAATAAAACTTGCCCTGACAGTAATGAGCAGTGTGGTGCTGCATTAACACCAATGCTCAGCCTGGCAGATGAATGCCCATTAGCTATGGTTACTGTTGGTCATACATTTTGGAACATTATTGCTTCTGTCCCCTGGTAGTTTGCTATTGGTGATCCACAGGTCTGCTCAGTGTGTTTGCCAACGACAGATGAATCATTGGAGCTTTTTCCAGAGAGTTTGCCATATGTAGTCATGCCTCAAGGGTGTCACTTCAGCCTTATTTCTGTTGGTGTGTAGACTTCTGGAATGTAGAAAGAATTCCAAAAAGAATTGCTTCACGTTTCCAATTTGAAACAATAAGATCACTGAAATTATAAATAAGATTAATGTTTTGATTTTTTAAAAGTTATTACATTCTGGCCTTCCCCTTTCCTCACCCTGATGTCAAAGAGTATGATAAAAGGTACCTATTTGCATAACAACATCATGTATTCATGCACGTCGCTAAAGAAAAACTGAAATGCACACAAGGTTACCCTTATATCATCAAGATTCAGTGACACTTTGTTCTCCTTTTACTGGAATTATATTTACTGTGAGTGGTTTTGCTTTGTTGTAGGTGGTGTGCAAATACATTGAGAGTCCAGTCTTATTTCACCGAGAAGATGTGGGGATGGTTAAGTTTGACATCCGCTATGTTGTGTTGCTGCGGTCCATAAAACCTCTCAAGCTCTATATCTATGATGTATTCTGGCTGCGCTTCTCAAATCGGTAGTTACATTCTTACTGGTGTTGAGGGGCAGAGAATTAAACCTGATACCTTGGAAGCTAAGGAATTGGTTTATTCCTTAGGGCATTTTCACTTGATGACTTGGATGACTATGAGAAGCATTTCACTGTCATGAATTATGCTCCCGGTGTGACATTAAAACAAGTAAGTAAACAGTGTAAAATACTCCCTCACCTTTCCATTGTTAGAAAATCTTCCAGTGCCTCCCTTGTGACTGTTACCAAATAACTTATTTCATGTCCACTTGAAAGTACTTTAAGTCCTTAGCAAATATTTTCCTAGACTATTCCCTGCATTCTCCCCTAATCCTGAATATGACCCACGTTGATAGAGATCAGTAAAAGAATTACTAAAATGGCAGCTAATCATTGTCAAAGACTGGTGTGATCTTCTACAAGAAGAAATGCTGTAACAAGGAAGGTATTCGGGAGCTGTCTCATTCCCTAGTTCTCTACCTGGATTTGTATGAATGGCAAAATATATTTGATGTTCCATTCTCTCGTCAGCTGATTGCGTAGTCATTCCTGACCAAAACAGTCTTTGATGCTGCTAAACTGTTATAGGTACACTGTGATGAATTTATCCCTCTGTTCGAAAAACAATATCCGGAATATCCTTGGACAACGGTACAAGTAAGTCAGAAATTTGTCTTTCTCATGTAAATGTTCACCGATCACTTTTTACTTGGCAAACTAGTTTCTCCAAAGTGTTCGGTTGGTTGTGTTTTTTTTTCTTGTAAGATATACTTCATGTGAATCAATTCCACAGAGGACATCAAATATTAACCTTCACTTTAGAAGCATTTCTTAACTTAGCATAACTCCCCTTCAGACATTTTTGTTGTTAGTGTCTGGATTTTGTGATTGCACTGTGAGAATTCTTTTTATTAGACTTCGTAATAAATCCAGTCCTGACTGCCCTCAGGATCCTGGAACCAGGATTTTTTTCTTGCAAGTTCCATCTTTTTTGCAGAAGGTTGCCAATAATCTCAGCCCGTGGATGTGAAGATTTAGTATGTTGTGCAAAAAAAGGCAGGGAAGTTCAGAATATAAAGTGTGCTAGATGTTGCTCACGTGACTCTGTAAAAGCTTTTTTCCAAGCCTTTTCTAACCTGCAGCAGAATATGAAGTGACTGAAAAGCTGAACCATTAAGGTACTTGGGCTCTTGGTTCCTTTGTTCCAATGTGTACCGTGGCATAGTTAAACCAAGTTAGACTGGTCTCTCTTTCCTTAGAGACCTCTCTTCCACCAGCATAATATATCTGAGCTAGTAAGTTAGAACCCTTCTCTGTTAAATGAAAACTTGCCTCCGAGACTGCAATGCAGAATTTCCAGTTACTGACCCAGCTTTTTTGTGTTAGCAAGCTGGCCAGAGCCCTGTCCCTGGTCATTGCGTTAATGACTTCTCACAAGAAACCAGATGGTTCCCTCATACTGGGGCATCTTTTATCTGGGAAGAGGAAGCTCCAAATACTGTAGTTCCATAAAACATGCAGGAAGGCAGATGAGAGCCTTCTCAATGAGTGTTTGCCTATAATTCATGCTTGAAAGAAAAAGCTGAATATGATGAGAGAGTTCAGAAACTTGCACAGAACTGAACTGTTGCTTTTGTCTGTATTTATCAAGTGCTAGAAGATGCAGAATGACTGATAGCTGAACATTTATATGTGCATGTGCTTTAAAAAGTTAAGGAATTGCCCAACTGTTGTGTTGATTTTCATAAATTAATGTACATTATTTTTAACTGGAACCTTGTATCCTATCAATAATACGCAGTGTGAGAGGTTTTGCAGCATTAGGGTTAAAATAGTATGGAAGAGACTATGAGGGGTGGAAAGAGATGTTGAAATAAGTCAGAACTTCACAGTTGTACTGCTGGTGTTCACAGAACTCTGGGTTTTATTTTCCCCCCTTCTCCACACAAGTACAATACTGTGCATAATGCCATACAAGGGGGTTAATTCTAATATTAAATGCCCTGTTTTCAGGATTTCTGTAGTACTGATTTGCTCCCCAGAGAAGTCCATGGACATTGCTGGGTGCTCAGTGCTTTCATTGTGGTGTCTTCAGGTCTAAATGCACATTATGAAGATAACACTGTGCAGATTTTAATCTGTTGGCTAGTGGAATTTATACAAGCTTTTTAAAAAGCTGTATGGATGAAATGAACAAAACCACATTTATTGCTTTTATGGAACCTCACTTCTCATGCAGAGACCTTTTTCTGTTATTAGGGAAATATTTTTAAGGCATTTGCTGAGTTGTTCCAAGTTGCTTCAGCTAAACCCGCACCTCTTGGCATATGCGATTATCCGTCATCAAGAGCAATATATGCCATTGACTTGATGCTTAAGTGGGACATCAGCAGAGATGGTGAGAAGCTCATTTCTTTGAATGTTGACTACTTTATAGTTGTGGACCTTTTAAGAAATGTATTTCTTCTGTCTGAACTCTGTTTCTCAAGCAGCGGGACCTATGTGCTCTGTGCCTCCCACTGCCATTAAAGTGTGCTTGGCATTGCAGATCTGTGGGTTTAGTCTCTGCCATGGTGGTTAACAGGAATGACAGGGGAGCTGTTAATTGTGCTTGCCTGAACCCTTTCTTCCCTTGTCTTCCTGCTACTGCCATTCTGTGTTTACAAACAAAAACAGACAAACAAACAAAAAGCAAACCCCAGAGAAAAACAAAAAAAAACAGACGAGCCCCAGACCAACCAATCAAAACCAACAAAAGCCCACCACAAACTGGTGTCGCTTGACAGCAGTGACTTTTCTTTCCCATTCACAGTTGAGAAAATGCCTGAAATACCTTTCTCTCTAGGAAAAACTTCAAGAGCTACCTTCCTATCGATGGCTTCTAGGCTCAGACCAGTGTCTTCAATGCACAGTTATTTACTAAAGCAGGGAAGGGACCACATTCACCATTTCAGTGTTTTTTGATGTCCTTGAGATCATTACTCAGATGTTGCCATGTGTCTGCAAGAACCCTGCTTCGTGTTAGTGCCACAGTGTGGCTAACTACCTGGAAGCTTTCTTCCAGATGGTTGTGGAGAACTGGTAGCAAATTTAGCAGAGAGGGTGAATTCTTTATCTCACCAGGAGGCTCAAAAATGTTCTGTTACTTGCTTGTGCCCAGGCTTGCCAGAGGAGTAATTGGATATTATAGGTTGGGTTGGTGCCCCTAGTCCTCTGCTGCAGTGACTGATTCTGTAAATATGATTCAGTATTTACATTATTCACTTTCATGGAGGGAGATGATTGAGAAAGGGGAAGTGTAGAATTGAGCCTTTGCTGTTCAGATCAGGTGGAGCAAGGGTTTGAATTTGGGTCTGCTGCATTCACATTGAATGCTCTTTCACCTGTCCCGGGGCTGTCTTGAATGGGAGAGGCCAAGCAGCTCGCTGACATTACTAGCTCAAGGAAAACTGTCATAGAAGGACCAACCTCACATTACAGCCCTGGCTGAACATGAGCTCCACGGGTCCCCAAAGTGTGGAAGTCACATCTGTGGTGGCTGTAGGCAGCCTATGGACAATAGGGTGGCTGCTTCTGTTCAGAGTATGAGTTACCTATACATGAGAAGCTTGTATCATCATTTACAATCTCGGCACCAGACAGGAAAGAAAGGTCTTTGTTTGTCTGCACAGAATGCATTTGATTCTGAGCTGTACTGATGAAGTTCTAGGAGAAAATTAAACTTCCTGACTGCCTTTTATGAGTGAGATGAAGCGGCAGGTGGGAGTGGCTGGAGTTGAAGGAACAGGATTGCTAGAACTGGAAAGGTAGATAATGAAGAGCTTTAAGAAAGGAAGGTTTGTACTGAGACACGAAAGAAGCACCAGTATTTTCTGGAAGTTTCAGACTGTCAAGCAAGTTACCTGTATTAGGGAGATCCTGTTAAGCTGCTGCAAATTCTCATTCTGACTGAGGCATTGGATTAGCACAGTGATTGCAGAATCTGTTGGGTAATGGTGGTAAAACAGACCTCCATCCCTCCAAAAAGGGGGCAGGGAGTCACTGAAATAAAACCACTCTACTGGCTTGCCAGCTTGGGTCATAAAAGTTGGCCTTTTCCAGTCATTTTCTATAATGTGTGGCTTAAAGACAGGTAGTGATTCAGGATCTCTACAGAGCTTCTATTAAGAGGCGGTGTTTGTGTTCCCCTTTACAGGGAAAAGAATTATGCAGCCTCAGATCCTGGAGGTGAACTTCAATCCTGACTGTGATAGAGCCTGCAAATACCACCCTACCTTTTTTAATGATGTCTTCAGCACCCTATTTCTGGATGAAACAGACAGCTGCCATGTGACGTGCATTGTCTAGCCACAGGAGGCTTGACTCTATTAATTTCCTTCCCAGATGTGCTTTGTGGCAATATTTATATTTCAGTTCTATGAGCTGCTGATGCAACTATTTTCCTATGCTGGTAACGCAGGGAAAACAAATGTATCAGAAGAATATACCATATATTGTGTTGATGACCATTTTGTCTGCATTTTCCTTGTCTTGCTTAGGTCTTTAAATCATCAGTTTGTGTTGACCAAATGTCTTGTTTATTGAGTATGGGAGACCTCAAAATAGGACAGTAACTGGAGCGATTAACTTGTTTTTCAGGTAGCCTGATTGCTTGCTTGCTGGGAAACATTGCACAAGTTCCCCATGTCAACATTAAAACTATAATTTACTGAATTGTGTTGGAGTTTGTATGTTTCTTATCTGTCATTCTTATACAAAGTTATGAAATCTTCTGTTGGGAAAATAATATGGTATTTCAGTACAATTAGCTACTAGGCTAATGAGATTAAAGATTTGATGGCTCTTTCCATTTCTCTCCTTTAAAAAGGCTGGCAAACCCCATGACATTTAGGAACCCTGTACTGCTGTCGGTCATCCTCAGCCTGCCTGTTAAAGAAAACAGATTTCTAAGAAGGGGTCAGGCATGAAGTGAGAAGGATGCAATGTCTAGAGCAGCCCAGGACTGCAGAAGCCTGAAGGAATGAAAGAGATGGGGAAAACCCTGCTAGAAGCTGAAGCAGTCCTTGGACTTCAAAGTTTAGGGCCTGATATGGAGGTATTTGGGAGTGGGCTGTCAGAAATGAATCATTCCTCATCTTTCCCCTCTCATTAAATCAGTGTAACTGGCTGAAATTTAGCAATTGTAGGCTGTATGCTGCTTTGTGTGTACGTACAAGTTGCAGAAGGTTTTGTTGCTCATTGTGAAATATGTGGGTATTTTTTTTTCTAAGCTATTTTGCAGCAATCAGGATATACTTGAGAGTGAAACAGTTACAAAATTGTGTAAATGTTCTAAGCCTTACTTCATGATTTGCAAATATGCTCCTGATCAGGGATATTTTAGTCTATTTCAGGCTGGTCTGCAGAAGCCTACTTCCTTCCACTGACTGGAATGTGAGCTGGAGAAATAACCCATCTGCATGTTATGAAAATTCAGTCACTACGTAGGTGGGGCAGAGGGGAGAGCTGGGTTGCACAGCCAGAAGTGGTGCTGACAGGCATATCAGTCTCTGCTCGTGGGTCAGAACTTTTTTGGACTCCTTACTTAAATGTGAGTAAAGAAAGGTGGTGAAGTGCTTAACGTAGTGTGACAACTTCCAACGTAGGGGAAGTTTGTCTGTGATATATAGTAGTGGGTGCTGGAGACAGGATGTAGTGCTACTCAGCAGATGTAGTTGTCACTTGTAGGAAAGCAAAATGCACTTTCTGTCTTCAGAGTGCCTGAAAACACGTAACAGTGTGCCTAGGGATCTAGAGTAAATGGGAAGGTCTCATTCATCACAAAGTGATGCCATGCTTTGGAAACCACAAGAATGGCTTTTAAAAAAGTAGTAAGATTTGGCAGTGGGGCCACAAGCTGTGTGCAAAATAGTCTGTTGTGCTCTTAGAGAAGAGAGATCCTTTTATCTTACAGGAAGTAACTGGTTGAACCAAGCATCCCAGCTGTTACTATGGCAACTACCATAACCCTGAAGAGGAGAAACCCTTGTTTGAATTTCTAAGCAGCTCAAGTGAGAAGGTGCAGTTAGGAGACAGTAGTAGCTACAGTGTATGTAGTGCCCTGATGGGCAGCAGACCCACCCATGGCCTGGCTGCTGCCTCCACTGCTAAGGTCCAGTGGTGAACTGGCCTCACACTGCAGCTACAGGTGGAATAGGGTAATGCTGCTTGGTCAGCCTTGCTGGTGATGCCTCAGTTTCTGTCCAGGTGCTCTGAATTTCCTGGTTTACCTTGCCCATAGCAATGGTGAGGAGAGATTAAGGGGCTGTCTTTGAGGCTATAGCATCCTGTTGCCTTCAGTATTTTTCTGCTCAAAAGAATTTTAAAACAATAAAAACAGAGGAACAAGGTTAGTAAGTTTACGTGTAGTTTAATTAATTTAGGTGACACTAGATTGATTGCACACTGCTTCAAACTAGGAAGGCACAAATTATGAAAAAGATCTTTTAAACATTTCTGGAGTATAATGGCCAGAAGACAAATATCTGGAAGCTGTACTGGGACACATCATGGCACTAAAGCATTCCATCTAGTGGTAAACATGAAAGATTCGCCACAGTCGTGCCTGACACTGTTAGGAACAACCTCCTGGAAGCTGTGTTAATACATGGTTGGATTTCTTCCTCTGAATAAAATGGAGTTCAATTCTTATTTCTGGTAATAGTTAAATTGCTGTTGTCATATAAAATATAACACTGTAATGTAGAAAACTGGTGCTTTTCAATCAGCTCTATCTTTTAGGGGTTTTTTAACTTTTAGTTAAGTAAAAATATAAAATAAGGCCATAACTTTATTTAGAAAATTCTCCTGGGTCTTCTTGGCTGAAGAGTGTTTATTCAGGTAGTTTCTTGTTGCGATTGTCCTTCCAGATATGGTAATTGAGTGCAGAAGCCATGGTTAGCCAAGCTAAATAAGGAACCATCAAATAAGCTGCTGTTTTGTTGACGTTATACCAGGAAGCAGTTGTAGCTGTTGCCGTACCAGCAGTGAGCAGGAGAATCGCCAACCCCTGAAACAAAGGAAGGTGGTTAGTGTTGGTTTTGTTACATTGTCTTGACTAGACAGTCTTTGTGTGGCTCTTCCTGCTTAGCTCTGGCACTTGTTGGATCCCTCTGAGTTAATTCCTTCTCAGAAAACCAGCCATCACAAGATCAATTTCTGCTGAGTTATGAGTCAAGTTGACTTGTAAAAAGATGCAACAGTCAGAAGAAAAAGCATTGCAGCTGGAAGCAGGAGAGGGAGAATAAAATCCCTCTCACAAGTGCTCTCTTTTCTTGACAGTGGGAGGCATTACACTGATTACAAACCCAGTGTGACTTTGGGCAAGTCTCTTAGCTAAGTATACTTATCCAGGCTTTTCATGTCATGGATGCTGACTGAAGAGATGCAGTGTGAATGAATCAGTGATGGATTGCAAAGTCTTCCACTATTAAAACATCATGTCTAGTTAGAGAATCAGGCAAATATATATTGGTTTTATTATTGACATTTAGTTTTGAGGCAAGTTGGTTCTCTTCGGACTGCAGAAAATGAGTCTTGTCTAAAATGGGTGCTGATTACCTCAGTAGTGTTGTGATAAGCTTCTTATCACTGCTGTTTGCCAGAGATCCTTAGGAATTTCAGTAAGGCATAAATGTTTACTTTTTCTAGTCGCACAAAGCTCTTATCAAGGGTGGCAGAAATTGCTTCTTGAAATCTAAACATTTGAGGATGTTGTATATACATAAATACACTCAGGTGGCTGCTGCATGCACTAAAGAGAATTTTGGAAAACTTCTGTACGCCATATTCTGCACTCAGATTCATTTTCAGGGAGAAGAGAGTATGATACAAAACTTTCATCTTGGCACCTTGCAAATGACAGCAGGAGCACAGCATTAAGAAACTTGGGTTTTCCACTTACCCATCCCATTTTGTGAGCTCCAAAAAATACTGGAGTCCAAGCCCAGTTTAATGCCAGCTGCCCTGCATACAGACCCAGAGGCATCACTGACTTTTCGTTGAAGCCCCCTAATTCCTTCCACACCAGGTAGGAGCCATATCTGGAGAAAGCAAATGGAAGGGGTAATCCAGTAAGCTGGTTAGAAAGCAACCACACATTCTTGATCCAATGACATTGCTTCAGTGCTAGAGTCCAGAGTCATTTGGAAAAAGATCTCTGGGCACTACTTGGCCATTACCTTGATAGGGTCTGAACAATGCAGCTTTTGTATCTTGCCAGTTTGACTGCAGAGAGTACTAGAGAAAATCCGAGACAGCCTACCACTGTAAATGTTTTTGCTACATCTTATTAAAAGCAGTGACTGCTAAACTACAGTATTATTAAACTTTTACGGTTCCTGTGGGAATGGTATTTGGCCGTGTGATTCATTTGACAGTAATTGCTATACTGTCAGGTATTTTAAACTAGTTAAATGAGGAGGCAGTACATGGCTTCAAACGTTTACAGTTTAACAGCCTGGCAGTTTTATTCAACAGGAGATGTATGTTTTGATTTTGGTTTCTTTTAATTGAGCTCTATTAGAACACTTCCTGCCTTCCCTTTTTTTTGCTTTTCTAAAACTACTGAAGGGCACGCACTGAAGAAATCCCAGCATTGCCTTGCTCCATCCCTGCTAGCTTGGCAGGCCTTCCCCTTACAGCCAATGAGGAAAGCAAATTAATGGCAGCTTTTCAAACTCCTGCTTTTGATGTGGTTACTTGTGCATACCCACGCACAACTCCCCAAACATGTTTTCACCTGTTCAACAGGCAGCTTGACACAGTTTCTTACAAACCTACATCCACAGCAATACAACACTAGTTCTCTGGTCCACCATTATATCATAAGCAACTTTGAAATCAGATAAGTACCTTCATACAATGTGAGAAACTTACCCCATAGATGTATAGAGAGTTCCCCACACAGGAGCAAACACCCAGTTAGGTGGACACCAGGATGGCTTCTGGAGAGATTGATACCACACGGGGATTTCCTTTCTGGTTATCTTGCTTCCTAAAAGACCTCCTGCATGAGGCAGAAGGGTGAAACCCACTGCTGGGGTCCAGGCTGATACCATTTCCATTGCGACAGCCAATCTGAAACAAACCCAAACATCATGACCAGCAGAGAAATTTTAAAATGCAACTACAAAAAAAAAAATCACTCCATTTTTAGAAATAGACACACCTGTAACCGGATTCACAGGTGGTCTTGGCACTGAGAGTGCAGCTGAAAGGAATGAATCTTGCACCAATTTCACCGGCCAATACTCAGCCCTATAGAGGAACCAACCCTTTATTTCGGAGCAAGGCCTTTACTTCTCTTTCAGCTTTGTGCACTATTATTACTGGATCTTACCTCCATAAATCCCCTCATCGATAAGGATGCTAGAGGAATAAAGCAGTTTGATATTATATGAACTGCGCTTAGGGAAAAAAAATTGACCAAAAAATAAATTTATTTCTGTATTCACCAAAAAGCCCGTGCACTTGAAATGGTGCAGTGCGTGTGCTTTCCTGGGACCAAGCAAAATAATTGGATATACATGTTGCATTTTTAGCCTCCAAAGGGTGCTGAGGATGCTCCAGGGCTAGGAAGAGTGATGTGACTCAGTCGAAGACACTTGAGAAGCTGTCTTTGAAAGTAAACACCAGGGAGGATAATGAGAAGAACTCAAAGGGGGTTTTGCTAAATGCGGACAGAGACCTCAGTGGATAGATGGGGACTATACCTGTGGCTGCTTCATGAAGCAGTGGGTCAGTTGCAGCCATCATAATTGCCAGCACTCTAAAGTGTACTGGACTAAATTTGCCTACAGAAGTAAGACTAAATAATGCCTTTTCTTCTGGTAGGCCACGCTGCTTTAGAGTACAGGCAGCAGTAAAAAAGTAAGCAGGAAAGCAGGAAAAAGCTTCGTTGCAGATTTTCTGGCCAAAAGCCAAATGCTACAGAAGAGCTGTGTGTAGCTTGCTAAAATGTAAACAGATGAAAGGTAGGATAAAAAAGGGCAGAAGCAAAGCATGTTATTTTTTCAAATATACAGGAGGCAAATACACCCAATTCCTGTTGGTCTGTAAGGCAGGAGGGCCAGACGGCAGGAAGGAATCAAGAGATGGCAGCAATGGGGAAAGAGCAACGGGGGAAGCCCCAGCAGAGAAAATAAAGCAACCAGCACTTCAGAGGCTTGTCAAAAAAAAGTGCCCTATTGACTTGGCTGTTGTCACGGCCTGTGTTTAAAAGGTTGTGTCTGTACAGTCAGGATTGCTGCCATCAGGAGGCAGGGAGGGTGGAAGAGGAAATCACACTTGCATCAGATGTGCTTAAACTGATAGGAAATGGCGTACAGATGACGTTGCCCTGGTGCAGTTCTGCTGGTACGGGGGATTTCTGTTTGGAGAACAAGTATCAGCTTGGCCAGCAAGGGAGCAATCCTGCATTAAGCTTTTTTGTCCCTGCACTCGGGGACCTGCCCATACAGTTACGGATTTAATGCAGAGATTTCAGTGGTTGGCACCACAAGATACGGGATCAAGAAAAATCCTGGTGATAGAAGTAGAGCAGAATTTTGAAAGGAAAACAGAGTGTGGAGGGCCTGTTAAAGCTTACAGGATGAGAAAGTTTGTAAGGAGAAAACAAGAAAGGGCATGGAGGCTGCTGGGCTGGGGGCATGCCTTAGGGGAGAGTTGTGGGAGGGCAGTGAAGGGGAATGCACATAGAAAAGGCAGCAGACAAAGCATTACACCAGTCAAAGTCAAAGATGGAACAAAAGAAGGAACAAGAAGAATGAAGCAGAAAAGAATTCATAATTAAGGTTGGGGAGAAAAGTGGGAGAACAGTGTGCTGGCATAGTATCGATTAGGTCTTGGGTAGAGGATGGACAACAAGGAAGGGAGGAAAAAATCTGCATAGTTCATGGCTGCCATACTTTCTGCCTAGTGCATTCTCCTTGCTGTCTACCAGGGCACATCTTAAGGCGGCAATGAAGTTACCAGGTTCTCTTACACCTAGACCTGTAGTGTTCCTTTCCGGAGGGAGCAGGCTGTCAGCGGCAGTGTACACCACTCGGCACCCATGCTGACACCATGAAATGCTCTGCTGTTACTGGGGCACCAAGGAATTGCTATGTGCAGGAGCAAAAAGGTGTAATAGGAACCAGAACTCCAAGCACAATGTTTTTCTTTGGTTGCCTTCAGATAAATAATTCCCAAAGGTTAAGTTAGAAATTTAAAGTTATTAAAATCTCACTAAATCTTAACCCTGTCGCTCTTGCTTTGCCTACTGAGAGATTGCTAGGCTTAGTTCTCTGCGCTTGCTGTAAAGTACTTGTTGTCATCTGTGCAGCTCCAGTGTAGCTGTCGAACTTTTTTTTTTTTTAAGTGATAATCAAGGACCCAAAAGGGTTTATGCTTTATTTGAAAGTAACAGGATCAGAGTGGCTTCCTGCAGGTCTTAGGCAACTGGACTTTGTCAGGGGTTCTGTCAGCTTCCCCCCAGGGAAGAAAGTCTGAAAGTATCCTGAAAATGCTTTCAAACAGGAAAAATACTAGTGGATAAATGATGTAGCTACACGTCTGTCCCTCTGTACGTTGGAGGAAGAAGGCTGAAATAATTGTGACGTGCAAAGGGAAACAAAATCAGGCAGGCAAACAGAAATGGGGAAGTGAAGCCAGGTATGAACAAGAAAGGGGAAGAAATAGAGGTGAAGAGATTGAACATACTGGCTTGAACTGGATGGTGGTGTCCCAGTCCTCTGACTGCTATTACTACTAATGACATTGTGTTTTCCAGTAGTATTTCTCAGGACTTCCCAAGCACAGAAAAGTACCCTCTTGCACAGTACCAAGAAGAAAGAGGAATGAAGCCATGCAGCAAGGTAAGAATGTGCTGGTAGGCTCAGCCTGGTAGACCACTGCTGTCCATCAGCAGAGGGAGTTCCTATATTATCATTCCCAAGAAATTAATCGCTAGAATCAGTTTCCCATAAAAACCAGTAACTAACTCAAGGAGCAACACTAGTTGATTTTGGAAGAAGCCGTGTCTCTCTTCCTTAGGTTACTTGGTGTAGGTCTTTGGTGAGAGAGCAAGTAAAAGGCAAGGATGCACCAGAGAGGTGGTGCATTCGGTCAGTGTCTGGTTAGCTGTGCAGCACGAGATCTGTGCAACATTTATAGGACACCCACTGCATTTTTCATCCTGGTTTGGACTGGAATAGAGTTAATTTTCCTCCTAGTAGCTGGTTCAGTGCTGTGTTTCAGATTTAGTGTGAGACTAATGCTGGCAACACACAGTGTTTCAGCTGTC
>JANHFX010024865.1:0-21445 GCA_027560015.1 Chloroceryle amazona
ATGGGCTGGGTACGGGCTGGGTACGGGCTGGGTACGGGCTGGGTATGGGCTGGGTATGGGCTGGGTACGGGCTGGGTACGGACAGGGTAAGGGCTGGTTACAGGCAGGGTACGGGCTGGGTACGGACAGGGTAAGGGCTGGTTACAGGCAGGGTATGGGCAAGGTATGGTCAGGGTACGGGCAGGGTATGGACCAGGTACAGGCAGGGTGCTGGTGGCATGCAGACAGGCTGCAGGCAGTGCACAGGCTGGTTGCAGTTCAGGCAGCGTGCAGGACTCCAGCTTCCAGAGCTGATCTGACCTGCTCTGCAGCCAGCATCCCTTTCTGGATGCCCTGCAGAGGGAAAGGCCCTGCCAGGGCCCGGGGGCACATACGAATAGTTTTCCATTGACAGCCCACTCGTGTCAGCTGAAGGCAGGTGGTGTTTTGTCCACATGAGGAGCAGCCCCGTGTCTCTGCCACAGTCATTGCGGTGGAAGGCCCATCATTCAGCACCGGCTGGCAATGGGCTGCTGTTTCTCTCCATGCAGCAAGGCAGGGATTATGGACAGGACGCCCATTCAAACCTCATATCCCTGTGAGGAGGCCTAATTCATGTTCTGGATTTCTAAAACAAGCCTGAGTCATTGACTTGGCAGGATCCGACTGTGCAACCTCCTTCTCATCATTTCTTAACTTCCTCTTCCACCCTGATTTTGACCTTTTAATTCAACCATCATAGCCTTAGGTATGGGGGTAGCTATCAGCACACAGCTTGAGAAGCTCACAGAATGATGGGTGTCCCCCTGGTCCATCCCTCCCCCCAGCTATGGAATAGCCACATCTGCTCTCAGCCTGACTCGGACATGGAATAACTGTGAGTTACTTAGAGATGTTCATGGATAACCCAGGTGTTGGGAAACTTACACTTTTACTGGTCGTATACTGCTAGGAGTGAAGGAAAACTAGTGAACAGCTGTGTTCTTAACACAGGCTAATGCAACACCCCGAATGCTATACAAAGAGTGTTTCTTTAATCCACCTCGTCTAGGCTTTGTGATAAGACAGGAAAAAATGGCTGATAAGGCACCCAGACCTCTGTGGTAGGTTTTCTAAGCAACTCACCAGATGATCTCACTCAGATGCTGTGTCACGCCACAAAGTTTTCGGATTTTCTTGACCAAAAACCTTCCTGGGCCCTTAAAGACATTTGGGGTGTGCTGGTGCTGCAGGGGTTAACTGGAGAAGAGGGTGGAATCTGCATAAGGCTGATTTGGGGAAAAAAAAAAATAATGAAAGGCAGCTTAAGTGAAATCACAGCTGAGTGGGATTTGGTGAATGGCATCTCTGAAGGGAAACCTGCCCTAGATAGAAATCGCTGTGTTGTGTAAGGGGCACCTCGCTGGAAGCTGACGAGGCCTCCGATTCACACACAGAAACACCTCTCCGTGAGACTGGGGGTATTGATCTCTTCCCTGCACGGTGCTTCCTCCTCCTCTGCCTGCAGGCAGGGTGCAGGAGGGTGACCGGGCTTCCTTGGGGCTGCCTGTGGGTGCTGAGGCCTCGCCCTGGCCACCACACCACCTCAACCTCACCTCACGCAGAGCCACCCACTGCAGGGCTACGTCAAAGTTGCATTAATTTGCCTCAAGGATCAGCTCGAGATGAGTCTTTTCCCACTGCATTATTATTATTATCACTGAATATTTCTACACAGCAGCATCTGGGAGCTGCAGCCAGTCCCAGTCTGCTCTGTGCAACCAAATCCTCTCGCTGCTGCAGCCAGTTTTTCACATAAAAGCAGCTCCATGTGACTCAGTCTCTTTGCTTGCTCCAGAAACTATTTCCCACAGGGGTGAGCGTGTGCTGGGAATCCCCCTGTCTTCCTCCCCCTGATTCAGGGGGCAGAGGGGTCTCGGGATGCCCGAGCCTTATTGCTGCATCCCCTGAGCAGCAGCACCCTGCCAGCAAACTCCTCCGCGTACCTTTGAGTTGATGAAATGCTGCAGGTCCATTTCTACAGCCCTTCCTGGGACAGCTCAGTCCCATCTAATAACACCCCAAGCACTCACAGGCTTTCCTTCTGGGCGTGTGGCTGCAGCCAGGTGTCTATTTCTGTGCCCTCCCTCCCCAAACACGGTGCTTTTTGGAAAGGCGATGTCGCAGTGTCACTAAAACCCGTCAAGCTGTCATCCCCATTAATGCCTTCCTAATCCCAGTGCCTTGGTGAAGAGTGAGCAGACCACAGCCTTGGCTCTGGAGAAGCCGTGGGGCTCTTCTCCCTAATTCGGGGGTTTATTCTTCCTGTGCAGGTGCAGCGTTTTAAGGCAGGTTGCAGTTCAGCATCACCCTTTCTATTCCCTCTGTTTCTTCGCCTCGTGACAACAGCGCAAACGAGTCGGAGGAATAGATGGATTTCCTCAGCTATGAAATAAGTAAAGCAGGTGATTGAATAAAGTTTCTTTTCCCTGCCTGGTTCAGCAGCTCTGTCTCGTTGTGTTGCATCGCCTAATTCTGGCCTCAGCAACTCTCTTACCCTGAGCTGTGATCCCCCCCGAAGTGAGTAATGCTGGGGGGTTCCCTCTGCCATTGAAAACCTGACCCTTTTACATAGGGCCACGTTCTGCACTCAGTTCCCCAAATTAATCTGGAGTAAATCCCGGGGATTAACAGGATTTAACCCTGTGCTGGCTGGGCAGTTGTGTGCAGCCCCGACCGGCAGCATTGCCCGAGGTCTACTGGGGTCTGCCAGGAGCTGTGGGTTGGGTAAAGAGATGCTCCCAGGAAAGACCCCTAAACCATCCCACACTCTGCAGGCAGTGGCAGGTCAGCCACCTCCTGGTGAAAAGCTGGAGGGGATCCAGCCCAAATCAGCAGAGCAGTTCTGCTCTGCAGGTGGGTAGATCTGCAAGCCAAAGGCCAACCCCTTTCCCCCCCATTAAGGCATCCTTCTTAACCCCCCATCCCCCCCCCCGATCTCTTCTTCCCACTTTCATCTCCTTTTCTCCCTCCCTGGTGGCTCTGAGAGTTTTGCTGTCCACTTTATTAGGATTTATTTTATCTTCATTCTCCCTGGTTTCCTCCCCAGAGCATGTGCCACCTGCAGTGAGGGCTTGGGGAGCTGTGACTATCACAAGTGGGGTCTTCCCCACTCTTCTCTGCCCTCCCCAGGATAGGGGCACAGAGTTTTGTTTTGGTGGTTTTCTCTTGGGAGCCTGGGTGAAATATTTAGGCCCTTTGTTTGGCCAAACTCAGGCTGAAAAGCCTGTGAGAGGAAAGTGCCTTTAGCTGGGGCTTTAATACCCGCTGGGTATTTTCTGGGCCTGATGAGAACGAGGGGAGGTTCTGCCTCCATGAGACCTGGGTAAGAATCTCATCCTGCCCTTGACTCTACATCTTCCTGAAACCCTTTTCACATCCATCATCACCTGAAGACGCTGTGGCTCAGGCTGGACATTGGAGGATGGAGCAGCATAAGGATGACTCCGGTCCTGCCGGCCTTGGATGGACACACTGGCCGGGGCGTTGGCATCTCTCCCCGATACTCCCCGGTCGGGCTGGCGATGCAGCGAGTCCCCTTTCTCTCCCACTGTGCGGAACCGAGGGAGGAACACTCAGCCCTGGCTCCCCAGAGCTCCCTCCGTCTCCTCCGCTGTCCCACCCTCTCTGGCAGGACTCTCCCCCCGCAGCCGCCGGCTGCCTGGCACAGCAGCCTGATGGAGAAAAAAAAAAAAAAGAGCAGCAAACCCCAAAGATGTGTCATTGTGCTAAGTGCTTTCAAACCTTGCAGGATGTCACCGTGTCACAATTTCAGTTCATTAGGCAGCGCAGGGAAGACGCTGTGACATCAAAGCGCTCCTTTTCCCTATAGAAACCAGAGCAGCTCTTTTGATCTCAGCCCCCAGTATCCCCCCCAGATTAATATTTACTTGTACAACCCAAACCTACGGGGGATCCCGCGCTTGATTCCGCCATATGTTCTGGGGCGGTTTGCGTTGCTTCCCTGCTTTTCTTTGGGAGGTGGGTTGTCGGCGGGGGGAGGAGTAAGCAGTAATTTTTATATGTTTATTTATTTTCATGCTACCCTCTGCTCCTCGGGCACAGCGGGGGGGGGGCCACCCAACCCACTTCGTGTCAACCAGTCGCTTTGAAGCTTGCCACAATCAAACGCTTTTATTTTGGGGGAACCCGACCAGCTGTTTGTTTGCTTCCCTGCTTTATATTGATTCAAGGAGATAATCTCCCAGGCCCCACGTGCTTAATCTGTGAGCTGCTAATGTTGCATGACATACCGAAATGGTCCCTTCGTCCCTGGACTGCTGGGGTATTTATAGCTTAATGCAGAGGTTTTCAGCACAGCGCTCATTTTCAGAGCAGCAGAGGATACGTACATTGTGTGTCTGCTACCACAAACTGCTGTTGACTTTAGCAGGGGTATTGCAGCTCTCCTTCAGCCCCAAAAGGTGCCCGTGTACTCTGCACTGTAGGGATGTTCTGGTATCATTTGGTTCCCAGCGAGTTGTCGGGATGTCTAAGGTCAGGGTTCAGCTGCTCTCTGCATCCCAGCAAGAGCATCGCTTTGTGCAAAGGATGCTCCCTGAGATATCGAAGTGCGGGGCACGGATTGAGGGTGGGGAAACACTGGGCACCAGTGCAGAGCCCCAGATTCCTCGTGCCAAAGAAGGGACCGCGCCTCCAAGGCAGGTAGAGCAGGATCTGGCTCTCGCTGTTAGCGTCTGACAAAATGGAGTGGAAATGAATTCAATTCAGAGACATCTAATTTCATGAGAGACTCTCTAAGAATAATTCTACCGCAGATGCTTAAAGTGATTTCAACATGAAAAGCAGGAAAGATGGAGAAGATGATAGAAAATGACTACAGAATTTATACCTTCCCCTCCTTCGCTTAAGCCATCACATCCCACCCCTGTCCTGGCATGAAAGCTGGAGACAACCATGGAGCAAATGAAACAATTTCTTCTATTTTTCATTGCCCAGAAACAGAGACGGCCACTGAAGGTGTGTACAGCCCTATGTCCTGTACCCACACAGACCAGGCCAGGGGAAAAAAACCTGTGCGGTTTTTTTTTTTTAATGAAGTTTTTTAGCAATGCCTAAAGTGCTGCTTAGAGTTAAAAAAAGGGCAATATTTGAGTCGTATGCACTGGATATCAGTCATTCACACCATCCTGGGGGGCTAGATGATACTCCTGTGCCCTAAGTGGTGTTTGGGAAGCCAGATCTCGAAAGCCCCGACACGGAGACTGTCGCTGATAAGAACACATGACCACTATTTTCTCTCTCTCTTTTTTTTTAACTGCATTTTCCCTTCCTGCTGTTTAGGGGGTTTAAACAGCCTTGATTTTCTGTGGCTGACAACACACCCCATATGCTATTTATCTTGTCAGAACTCTCTCCCTCTGCCCTCAGCTCCCATTTTGTTCTCATTAATAGTGATTATGAAAAATGGGGCTAAATACTTACTTTCATATGATTTATCCAAATGTTGAACTGCGTAATTGGAGAAGCTGCGACATTATCCCTTCAGATTCTGTCAAGACTCAATTTCTGCATTTGATTTAATTTTTAGACTCATGACCCATAACAGTACATATATTTATTGCCTTTCCAGTGGCTCGGCTGAACAATATATCTATCAGTCAGGAGCGGGAAGCTGCATATTATTTATAAGAATTTAAATAGTCAGTGTTTTTTAAGAACACTTGTCCTTAGCATCCAGTTATTAACACGGGGCCCCTAGATACAACAAAATTGAAAGTCAGCTGGAAGGAATGCCCTTATAATGAAGATATTTAATAACTGGCATCAGCCTCTGATTTTCCTTTTGGTGACAGAAGTGACGCACGAGCAAAGGCAGGGGAGTGCTTTGCGCCGCAGAAACCTCCCCTGCCTCCTTCCAGGGCCTGATCCAGCAGTTTCCTCCAACTTGCCACTGGGAATTGCTCCTGTATAAAAGGAACTGGTGCACAGACACGTAAAATTTGGTGCTGCCTTTTGGAGCACCCACCCGGAGATGTGCCCACACCCACGCAGCGATTTTGCGCATCCCCCTTCCTAATCCATCATTTCTGTGCCCGTTTTTTTCACCACTCACTTTTAGGTGGCTTTGGCCCCGATGACCAGCTGAATGCAAGTGCTTATCTGCAGCAAAGTGTCTCATCAGCTGGATTGTCACCACGCAACTGGAATCGAAACCGAGACTCCTGTAAGGCTTCAAAACCCGGGGATGCTGGGGCAAGGGTGGCCGAGTAACAAAGCACCGCGGCGACTCGAACCCATCGGCGTGGACGACACCGCCCCGCTTCCCAAACCAGTGCTGATGCTGTCTTGAAATTGTTGATAAAGCAAGTAATCAAGCTGCTAATATCTGTGAGCACCATTTTGGAAAATAGATAATAGAGCAACCATCAGGGAGTATAGTTAATGTATAAAACAATTACTGCAGTCAGATGCTTAAATAAGAGCCATAGTGGTAACAAATGCATTCCTGTGCAGAGGAGCAGTTTACACTACACAGGATATTTTAGTTGTGAGGCCAAAATGAAAAAGAATAACCTTAAGATGAAGCTGTGGCATTTACCACCAATTGCTTCTCACTTTTCCATGGCTTGACAGCCTGCAGACGCACGCGTGTGCACACGCAGCCATGCGCACACGGATAACACAGTTCTAACTTAACTATTATTTGTTGTAGAAACTAATATAACCATTTAAAGCCCGCTCATTTACTACCAGTGGTCATCTTTTTTTTAAGCACGACCGCAGTAATCACTCTGGAGAGCTTTCTTCTAAGCAGACCTTTTAAACAAAAGCTTCCCATTGCCATTTTCGATAAGAATCTAACCACTAATCTTTTATTTTGCAGCCAGCCCTGAGACTTGCCGGGGCTCTTCCCTCCTCGTGAGACTCTTGCAGGGAACAATAAGAATATTGATTTTTTTTTTTTCTTTCTTTCTTTTTTTTTTTTTCTGGACTCGTAATACCACAATGATTTCTCCTTATTTTTCACTAGCATTTGGTGGGGTTTGACCAGCTTTAATTGCTACAGAGCTCTCCTATTTTCTGTTGTTAGCACTAAATCCATAACCTGCTCTCTGCCTCATGGCCGTGGTTAAGACTTCTCATTGTCTCTTTAATCCCCATTCCTCTGTTGTGCATCTTCCTCTGCGAGGAGCAAAAACTGCCTGGAGAACCCCAAAGCCCAGAGAAAAAGCATCAAGAACAAAAAGAAAAGGGTTGGCTGGGCCACGCTGCTTAAATACCTCCAGAGCAGGAGCGTGTGTGCTGGGAGAGGGTTGTTGCTAAGAAGGAGTTTTGCTGGTTTGAGTTTAAGGCTGAAGGTAAGAGCAGAAGGACATCAAATGGATTAACTGGAGCACGTTGGGTTTGCTCAGGATGATTTCTTGACTTTGCAGCCACTCAATCTGATTGGGAGAAAAAAGAGAAGTATGGTCACTGGTAATTTTTTTATTAAGCTTCACTATTTAGAAATCCCAAATCTCTATTCATGACATAGTTTGCCCTGGAGTGAAATCCCCTCAATATTTTAATGTGCACAAGGTATTTTAGCTGTTTCCCCACCTTTCATTTCAAAAAGACTCAAAAAGAAATAAAAGAGTAGTCAAAATTCAAAATACTGCATCAGCTCCAGTAACCACATCAGCTCTCTGGGTTTGTTTTTAGGACTTATTCTTCCCAATAAAGAACTGGTTTTGGAGCCTGGCGTGCAGTGCCCTTGCTGGGTTTTTTCCCTGGGATTTGCAAAGGGCCGCCTGCTCTTTCCCATCAACTTCCATGAGCTTTGCTTTTCTCCACTCCTCTAGCATGCTCTGGTTCCTGGGGGAAATATCTTTAATGCTGGAAATCCCGAGGTTAACTAGCTACAAGTGGTATTTAGTTATTAAAAGCGTTGGCCGGGCTTGAGGCTGAGCTACGATGGGTTTCTCATCCAGGACACAGTCCAGTGGAGGCTACGAGGATGATGAAGGGACTTGAGCATCTCCCCTGTGAAGAAAGACTGAGGGAACTGTGGCTGTTTAGTCTGGAGAGGAGAAGACTGAGAAGGGACCTTATGAATGTCTATAAATATCTGAGGGGTGGGTGTCAAGTGGAAGGGGCCAGGCTCTTTTCTGTAGTGCCCAGCAACAGGACAGGGAACAATGGGTATAAACTTGAGCATAGAAGGTTCCACCTCAACATGAGGAGAAACTTCCTCACTGTGAGGGTGACAGAGCCTGGAACAGGCTGCCCAGAGAGGCTGTGGAGTCTCCTTCTCTGGAGACTTTCCAGCCCCCCCTGTCTCTGTTCCTGTGTGGGCTGCCCAGGGTGACCCTGCTCTGGCAGGGGGGTTGGACTCGATGATCTCCAGAGGTCCCTCCCAACCCCACCATTCCCTGACACCCAGGGCTTTGCTTGGGCAGTTGCAACCAGCCAAACCCTAGCGGTCCCATGCTGGCAGCACCACCAGCTACACTCTGATGGCACCAGGGATGCAGGAGACCTCAGGTCTTCATCCCAGCATCCTTCACTGCAGTGGCCGGCACATTGCGGCTGCTACGATTCGGGTTTTTAAATTATATCGCTTGTCTTTTTTATGGTCAGACAGTCAACTGTCAGCATCAATTACCAGAGTTAATATTGACATCCTCTTAACAGAGGTTTAAATATTAAAGTGAAAAGGGACTTGCTCTGGGCTTGGTCTCTTTGTGGTGAGCGTCAATAAAACCTTGACTCACAAAGCAGTTGCCACAGTGGGGTTTTTTTTTTTGTCTCACGCTGATGCGATGCCTGAGTGGCCAATGTCGCCAGAATTTCATCAAACGAGCAAACACCACTTATTAATTATGCTAATATTCACAACTCGAGGTAGCTGCTCTGAGGAAGACAATAGCTGAAACTTGCTCCTCCTCAAAGGGGCAGTGGAGGAGCCGTCGCCTTTGTCGCAGGAAAAAACCCAACCTTCCTCCACTTCTCAGGAGAGGAGCCCTCCACACATATCACCCAGAAACCTCCATATGCATATCTTTATTTTAACCACCATGCTATTTATTGATTTTTCCCTGCAATTATGCAGTGCTGGATTTATTTGCATCAGTGCTCTGCTGTGCCATATATTAACCCCCCCCCCTCCCGCCAGTGGTGGCTCTTTAGAAAAATGCTTCTGATTTCCCCTCAGAGTATGAGGTCAATAGGCCATAACTTATGATTTTGAACCTATAGGCCAGGCCTAATTTATGGATCATTTCTGGTGCCTTGTGTTTAACTGTTTCTGGGAGAGGGTTTCAGCAGAGAGCTGGAGTGGACCCATTGTGCACAGCTGAGATCCAGGCTTTAGGAGCGAGAGATGTATGGGCTGTAGGAAAGCTCTGTGCAATGCTATAGCTAATGCAGATCTGCATCTTTATCAATTATGTATAGTTCATCTAAAAAAATGTTTGTATTTCCTGATATAGCTCTGGATTACCTCGCTAAAGCAAGGGGAACATTGTTAAGAGACATCCAGTCCTCGCTTCTCAGAAATTAGTTCTCGTTTGCTAAGCACAGAATGCATTTAGTGCTCAATTTTTGTTTATCGGGCTAATATTGACAAAATATAGCTTTGCTTTTCTCCTCTCCAACAACTTTGGCAATATTTGCCGTGGACAAAAGGTTAAGTTTTTTACATTACAATATGTAAACATTAAACCCCAAATCTCCTGATCTCCAGCAAACTCACAGCTCGCCCTGCCCAGCAGCTGGTGCAGCTCTCGGGGTGGCTGGTGCAGGAGCAGCCGAGGGGCTGCTGAGTTGGGCTGCACCAGCTGTGCTGGCATTTGAACCGCTCACGTTGTTTGCTCCAGCTCAAACCAGCTGAGGGTGCTGAGGAAAGGGCCCATCACCTCTTCCAGCTGATTTTGGATTGGCCGCAGAAGAAGCTCTGGGTATAGCTGGGGGCCGTGGGGACAGCACAGCATCTGCAGCCGGCTGGGACAGGGGCTGTGGCATGTGCATGCATCAGTTCATTTCTGACTTCACTGCCTCAGCAGCTCTTGGGAGCGATGCCCTTGTGCTTTACATCACCAAAACCATCTGCTAGAGATGTGCCTTGAATCGCCTGGTCCTCTAGAGGCAGCAGGGAGAAAAAAGGCAAAGTGAAATTCTTCTGTGGAATGAAGTAGAAAAAAAAAATCATAAAAATTTAAAAATTTTAACCCATTCAATCCTGAGTGAAGTTTTTGCAACCCCAACCCTGGTCAGGCTGTGGCTGAACTGGCCCCATCCTTCCAGAACTCACTGCCAGGATTGGATACCCTGAGGTTAGCCAGGTGCCTGGAGGGGATATTGAACACGCCAGGGAACAAATAAATGTCAGCAGCAAAAGCTACTGATGAGGTTCGGATATGAACCGGTGCCAGGCACCATCAGCAGCTGCGCGGCAGCGTCGGGCTGTGTCAGCACGGAGCTGGCCATGCTAACCTGCCATTCCGCCTGCACCCCCAGGAAAGCTGGCCAGAAAAGCCCCGTGGGATGTGGAGATGGGGGGCTGAGCTGCTCCCCTCTCCCCCGGCTGTGGCTGAGCGCCCCGGGCTGCCCGCGAGGCTGCGAGGGCAGCTGCACACGTGCAACGAGCGTGTGAGTGCTCAGGCCCCCTCACAGCAGGATCTGCCCCCCCCAGCACCCAGGCACTGGGTTGGAGATGAACCCACAGCCTTTAATTCTGGATTTATGGCTGATACTGCTCCTAAGCTAACCTTTTGCCATTACGGTGTCTGAATGCAACTTTGGGGATTAATAAATGGGAAAAGTCGGGACCTAAACTGTCAAGAATATGGTCGATGTGCCCGGCACTAAAACCAACAGCCATAAAGCACGGAGGAATCCACTCCACCTAAAGAAAAAGCAGCTACCTGGTGGATAGGGTTAATAGCATCAAGCCAACGTGCAGAGAGACCGCAGCCATTGCTCTGCTGTGCGGCAGGATCCCAACGAGTTAAAACGAAGCAAACCTCCTCATGCATTTTATGTCACAACTCCCCCTTTTTTTGTCTGCGTGTGTGACCAAGCCAAGTTCTTTTTTAGCTCTACCCTTTTGAAAACTGCTGGTTACAGATAAATTAAAATGCCAGAACTGAAATTGCCCACGTTAGCCCCTAAGGGAGCCTGCACTGTCATCTTTCATTAGATGCTGATAGACCAAAAGCCCAAGGCAAAGTGAAAGCTGGTTCCTAAGAAAGGGCTGGGAGCCAGGAGCTGCATCTCTCTGCTGTAATCTTGCATCTCTGTCCTTTTAAGTTTAAGCTGAGCAATGCTTTCTTGGACATGTCTGTTTTCATACTGCAAATTTCAGTCTTAAAATCAACAGCAAATATGAACAGGGTATTCCACAGAGTCCTAAATTGTCAAGACAAGCCAATGCATTTTCTCAGAGCAATCTGATGGTTTTGTCTGGTGTCAGCCCTTACATCCGCCAGTGCAGATGATATGTTTGGATGGTTTAATAAAGAGCTGTTTAGAAATGTGACTGTTATTCTTTTCCTTTCTTTTTTTTTTTTTCTTTTTAAATACAGTCAAATAACCTTTCAGCAGCAAAGGTGGGATTTGCCCCATACTTCATCATTTTGAAGGAGAGGCGGTGGCTTGGTGGGTTTTCTGAAGTGCAACACAGAGGTGAAATGGTCTAGCTGGAAAAAAACCCCACCACAAACAGTCTAAAATTATGCCTGCACAAGGAGCTTAATAAACCATAAAAGCCAGTGGCTTTCCAGCGTCCTTTCACTTTGTGTTTGAGTGAAGGATGTGCCGTGGCTTAGAAAAATTGGGCTTGTCCTCGGCGTGCGTAGGCACGGGGCAGCAGGGGAGGCTGCAAAGGGGCAAAAGCCCAAATCCGATTCCTTCTGGGCAACTAGAACTGCCCTTTGCTGTTGTGCCCACAGGATAAAACACTCCTTGTGTCTCCACAAGTGGTGAATGGAGGAGGCTCTTGGACATCACCCCTCTGTCACCTTATCCCTACAAAATCCTGCTGAGGAAATCAAGATGGAAAACCGCACTGAGGTGCCTGGTTATTGTAACCTTTGGATACATGGCCACCATGAAGTTCAGCAGTACGTGGCTGAACGTGTTTTTTTCTTTAAGGCATTCAGAAGTGTTGGAAGTCTGGAGAAACCAGCCCATTTGGGTTTGCTAATCTGTCGCTCTAGGCAGTGAAATAATTTACTCCATTTCCCTCCACCTTCTATTTATTTGTATTGAGTTATGATGGGGAAAGGAACCATCTTAGAAGTCTCTTACCTTCCTGGAGTCAGCAAGGCTTTAGTTTTCAGACCATTATCTCTTTGTGCTCCTAATCTCAGTGGGTTTTTTTCTAGCTGCTCCTGAATTAACTTTTATTCTGTGTCTACAACACAAAGCAAACAACTGCACGGCCAAGTCCAGCGAGCTTTCCTCTCTGCGGCGGGTAGGACCACTTCACTGTA
The DNA here is from genome assembly GCA_027560015.1 of Chloroceryle amazona. NCBI lineage: Eukaryota > Metazoa > Chordata > Aves > Coraciiformes > Cerylidae > Chloroceryle > Chloroceryle amazona. The sequence continues at coordinate 12,456 of JANHFX010024865.1, forward strand.
TGACATCCACAACTGATTGAGTGTATGAAACCATAACACAAAGTAAAGAAAACTGGAAAATATATCATTCCAAAAGTTATTGGGCAAGGCCGTGGGGAATTAATTTTCATTGTACTACAAGTCCAGAGGAAGCAACAGTAAAGATTTGCACTTAGCAAAAGTAAATACCTGTGACAACTCCAGGTAGGGGCGCGGGGCTCGGGCTGCCACGCTGTGTCATCCATGTGTGATGGACACCTTGAGGTCACAAGGAAGGGGAAGCATTTTGACTTTAGTTCTGGGGAGTTTCTGCTATATCTGAGCACAAGCATTGGGGTAGGAGTGGTAGGAGAGCTCTTACCAAGGACAAACATTCCTGCGATGCACTAACTTGGCATTTTGACTACACATTTTCTTTTCAGTGCAACCCAAAACTTGCAATGAGGAAGGTACTTCCATGGTCTTCACTGGACAGCACTCCACTGCTCAGCCTTCACAATTTCACTCCTGCTTGCATTTAAAATAAATTTATGCTCCTATGGTGCAGGTGAAGGTTCACCTATCCCGCCTGCTGCCAGAGGCTCTTCGGGTGGGATAAAGCAGAGGTTTAATCTCATGTGTGTTACCTAAATGCCATCAGAAGAGTGCACAGAAGCAGATCAGACCTTGGCGCTCATTTCGCTCTCCCTTCTGACTCCACGGGGAAATTTTGCAGACTGTGCTTCATCCGGAGGGCTGGCAAAGAGGGGGTTGTGCACCCGGCAAGCATTTGTGCTGCCCGGCGAGGACACAGCTGTGTCTCCTCGTCCAGCTCTTGCAGCCTCCTGTGACCCACACTGGCACTGAAAGGACATGCAAAAAACCAGCCAAGCCTCCAGCCCTTTCCAAAAGGAGCCTGGGAACAGCCATTAGGAAGAAATGGTGCCTGACATGGTGCAAACTGGGGTGTTTTCTCCCACTGATGTGCAGAGACGGGTGCTCTAAGGAAGCTGCTTTGGCCACGGAGCCGAGGTGGCGGCAGCAGAAGCCAGGAGAAGAAGGGTTGCAAGAAGGGCAAATTTTGTCTAAAATCAGAAACGCCATTTAGTTTCCTGACTTACAAAAGAGGATAATCACACTCCCTTTACATGGGTATCATGCCGTTTAATTAGTAAATGATTAATTTGTTAATGATTTCCCTGGCATGGAAAGCACTACTGAACAGCTTCTTCTCCCAGCCATGTAAATGTGCAGCAGAAGGGAGGTACATCTGCACCTTCCCAGGGCTGCGTGTGGTTACTCCCCCGTTCCTCTGCTGCTCTGCCCAGATCTGATCACTTGGGAGCTGCAGGGAGTGAAAGGCAGCCCAGGGAACCCCTTGCTGCAGCACCTCTGCATTAAGACGGGCCAGATTTCTGTGAAGCCGAGCCATCTCATTGCCCCCTGAAGCAAAAGGAGAGAATGGGGGGTTTCTGGAGCTGGGCACCGAGGATCAGCTCTCCTGGTGCCCTGCCCTGCGCCTTACCCAGAGCTACCCGCGGAAGATGCACGTTTGTGGTGCAAACTTAGACATAAACGGTGTTGTTCTGCTCTGTAAACACTCAAATATCCCGAATTCTGGCTTAGTCACAATTTCAGCAAATAAGATTATCAGTGAAAAGAGAAGGAAGCAGAAATGAATTGCAGCCTTGCTTAAGAAACGAGAGAAAGTCCCATTTAAGCCAATTTCTCCAATCAGGAAGAAAGGCTGTTTGAAAACCAGATCAAAACAAGCCTCGTTTCCTTGCAAAGGCAGTTGCTCAGAATGGCATTTCCCCCTAAAAGGGTTCCAGAGGGACCGTGAGGAGGCTGAGGCTGGTTCCCCAGACCGGTTTGCACCTTCGCAGTGCACGCTGCACTGTTCCCATCCCCTGGTGTGGCTGTTCTCTTCCTCTTCCTCCAAGGGGTTTGTTTGCTACAGAGGCAGATGAAAAGCTCCAGCAAGATTTTCCTTAACCTGACCCTGTTCCAAAGCTTCCCTGACCAAGTCAAATCCGCTCCCTGGCCCCTGGGACCATCCCAGCAGCTGGGTGGTAGCAGAGGCACAACTCACACCTACCCTCTGCTGTGGGTCCTGCCCTTTTAATTCTTGTGAGCAGCTTATCTGCCCTTCCTTATCTCAATCCTTTCCTTCTTCACGATGCCCTTCTTACCCTAACCTTCCTGCCACCCTTTTCCCCAGGCCAACTAAACCTCCCCGGGGAGGGGGCTGCCCCTTTTGCAGCTTTTTGCCTGAAGCCACATGACTCCCAAGCAAGTGCTTTTTTTAGGGCTCTTGACTTTCAAAGGCTCCAGTTTTGGAACTCATTGGTGAAGTGCAACTCTGACATCAGCACTGTGGCACTAGAAAAAAAAAGCCTGAGACAAGTGTGAGCAGAGTTGGACCCCTCGGATCTTGAGTGGCTTCATATTCCTTAGGAAAGCTCAACACAAACACACTGCCTGTTATGTGCAAAGCCGTGTATTCAGCTCTCTGCAAGCTGGTGAGATTGGCTTAAAAATAATGAGGTTTAAAAATAGAGTAAAATACATTTTTGGGCAACTTTCATCCGCTCCTTGGCTTTGGAGTGGTTTTCAGTTTGGCTCTGGGGACCACTTCAATCCTATTTCCAAGTTCTTCTCTGAACCCTGGAGGGCCAGACATCTACTTGAAGAAATCAAATCAAATCCGAGATTGCCAGAAACCCCATGAAAATACTGATGTTTTTTTAAACCAAACAAAATCTTCATTCCAAATGGAAGCCCAGTCCAGCCTGACAACAAAAATCAGGAGTTGGCAGTGCAGCCCTCCTAGCGCGGCATCCTTGCTGATTAGCGCTGCTGCCTCATTAACATGCATACCGTAATCTCATTTGCTCCAGGATTGCTTTGATGTTAATTCCAGCGTTTTGGTGCAGTGTGGTACTGCACTTTGTGTTTCCAGGCTAGCATCCCTCTCTCCTGCAGCTTTTTCTTTCTCCTGAGTCTGCCCTTGCTGCCGCCACTAAAGCATCGGCCACCTTCACCCTCCTGGCTGGTGGCTTTGCCCTCCCACCTTGCAGCCTGGCCCCATACTGGTTGCACTCTCTTTTCCATAACATTTTCTCACCCTGTAATTTTTCAGCTATCCTTTCATATATATTTTTTTCAAACTATCCGCATATGTTTTTTCAAACTATGTCCCCAAGCCCCATGACTCCTAGGTAGGATGTTCAGCCGTGATGGTTGTCTAGTCTGGGGACAAGGGAATGAAACCTCAATCCATCCTGCCCCGTGGGTTTTGCTCTTTGGCTCATGAACAAACCCCTTCTCCTGCAGCCTGGCCAGGCTGGGCTGCCTCCCTTCACCGTGACCTTGGGGACAGCTTCAGAGGGGAGAGGACAGACAGACAGCATCCTCACAAGGATGCCCACCGAGCCCTGGTCTCTCCAACCTCACTCTCTGTTCCTAGGGTTATTTGTATGGCTAGAGGAGAAGGGCTGTGGGCTCTCCAGTCAGAACAGGAGCTCTGAACCGGCTGCAGTCTGCCCACCAGCTCAGGAGAAACATGCCCACTGCCCGTGCAGCTGCATCCAGCCACGGGGACACAGCAGCCAGATGGGTCAGCACCCTCAGCTCTGGGTGCTGGCACAGGCTCCACACACTCAGGGACTGTGGGTCCTGCGTCTCCAGGAACCGCTGTGCTCCTGGGGACCACGTACCCCAGGACTTGCACCCCCCAGGCAACACCAGCCCTCTCCTCCTGGTTGTCCTCGAGCTGGAGCTTGGGGAATGAGCACAAGAAGCCTCCAAGCACACACCGAGTAGTAAATCCTGTTTACTCCAATGAGAACATAAATATAACAGTGCAGCGTGGACAAGGGCGTCAGGCAGATGTCCAGCGAGGCGGGGGTGGAAAGTTTAATGCAGATCATTACGGGGAGCTGGGTGATCAAAGGAGGTGGATGTGCGGCCAGAGTCGGCTGGGGCTGGGGCTGCTGTAAAGAGGTTTTGCTCAAAGCAAGACAGGGACTTCACCTCCCTGCAAAATCAATCATTACACACTTATCAAATGTGCCTTTCCAGATATCCCGGGTGTTTTTACACTTGCGAGGGCTCAGAGATACCTCAAAACATGGGCAGGCCAGAAAAGCGAGTCTGCTTTATTGTCTGGGAGATCAATGACTTTAATAATTAGCATCTTACTTACACATGATTTCTACACTCAATTTGAATCTTAATTAGAAATGGGGAGGGGGATTTAGAAACCGTGATGTGGCACAACACCGTGAGCGTCTGCTCAGAGGAGCAAACCCTCCGGCAGGACCCGTGACAAACCCACTGCAGCGTCAGGGACCTGCCCCTGCTGCTGCTCCATGGGGAGCACTCAGTCCCTCCGGGGAGGACACCGAGGCTGGAGGGTCCCATGACCACGTCCCTTACACATGCACTGTCCCAGAGCACAGCTCCAGCCTGCAGAGACAGGGACTGGCTAAAAGGTCACACACTCCTGGTGCCCGCCCGACGCGTGTCCCCAGCTCACAGGCACCACGTGTCACCACCACCACCTTCTGCTGAAGGGAGAGGTGACCAGCTCCGGTGCCACCTCTCCTCTCAGGACAGGCAGCTGTAAAATATCTGCCACGATTGCAGGACCAAGAAAAGGATGGAGGTGCTGGCAGCACAGGCAGGCAGCTTTAAACTTCTCAACCTACGTGTCTGTACGTGGGGACGTGCATGGAAAAAAAAAAAAGTGAAGCATTTGAAGTCCACCATTTTAATTAAACTGATTTAACATCCGAGCTTGCGAGGGGCGCGGGGCTGGCAAACACAAAGGAGCCACACAATCACTTTGGCTCCATTGTTGACGGGCTTTTGCTCTCTGTTTGTACAATAACCTATTGAACTTTTCCAGACTGTAATTCAATACAGAATAGATCCTTGCAGGAGGCTTTTTTGGCAGGGAGCACTGAAGGCCTTGAATCAATTTCACTTTTCCAGCGTGGCTGTTTAATGTATTGATACCAGCTAGGGGGAAAAAAAAAAAAAAGAAAAAAAAAAGAAAAATAAAAAGGAATCAATGTTACTTTTATTTGTCCTGAGCTGAAGCCTTTTGGGTCCGTTCTTTGTGACACTGATACCATGCAGCGTGTGGCTATTGTCCCACCTTGCCGGGAAAAGCAAAGGCTGTTAATGTGAAACAAGGCAGGCTTTTTTTTTTTTTTTTCTTGGTAATACTTCCCAGTAAAGGCTTAAAACCTTTTTATAGGAAGAGAAAAGTCCATCAATTGCGCTGCGCACGGCTTCGGCTGGTTGTTCTAGTGACACTGAGACAATAGCGTGGAACACTCGGGGCTCTGGATGCGCAGCCAAGGAGGTGCTCGGGACCAGGCACACCCCCCGCAGGACCTGAGCCCAGCATCACTCCAGACAGGCCTCTTCCAGGTCCTCTTTGAGGATCTGGATTAAAAACAACCCAGGGAGCTGCTGCTGTGGTCTGGCAGCACAGCCGGACCCGGCCCTACGAGGATGCTCTGTGGCCGGTGGGATGTTCTCATCCTCCCCATCCCGGGCAGCAGCAGCAGCACAGGGCTGGCTGTGCAGCCTCGGAGCAAGGGAGTGAGGAAAAGAGGAGCGAAAGCATCCCCAGGGCTGCAGGGCAGGGCAGCCCACGGCCCCCCTTCCACGCAGGAGGATGAGGAGAGGGAAGGAGCTGGGAGATGTCCACAGCTTGGGTATTAGGGTAGGAGGGTGCAGGCTCGGGAGCAGGGGCTGCACCAAAAGCACTCCCAAAAGACAAGGGTGTTAATTGTTCCTGAAGCAATCAGGCTGTTTGCAGATTGCCTGGGGTAAAGCTGCAGTGGTGGAAGGTGTCTTACTGCCAGAGGGAGCAGCGGCATCATTGGGGAGCCTCTTTGCTGGGAAACCTTTGCTGGGAGTGTGAACAAAAACTGGTTTGCCTCTGGGGCTACTGGTGTGACCTGCAAACATGAAGCACCTGGGAGAGGAACCAGAGAAACCAGCCAAAAATGAGCACGCAGAGGGAAAAAACAAACAAACAAACAAAAATCCCTCTTGGATTGAACTAAACTTCCAGACAAAAATCAGGGAGGAGGACCAGGATGGGTCAGAGCTACCCTGGGCTCCCAGGAATCCCTGCTATGCCAACACACCTTTCCCAGCCTCAGAAGAGGAGTGACTCACTGCCTTGCCTCCATCCGCTGTGACACCGACATAATATCTCACACACAAACACACACAGAAAGAGGGGATGTGCTTGGAGACCATCAGCAGCTTTCCTCAGAAAAGGAAAGGCTGGATTTCAGTGGATTTAAGTGATGCAAAAGCCCAAATCCCACTGATTTACTGTCTCAGAGCATTTTTCTGTTAGGATTTTTGTCCCAAAGGAAGAGGAGACTCATACTGCAGCAGTTCACTGCAGGAAACAAGGTGACAGTTTTGAGTGGAGTTTCACTTGCTGAAGACCTGCCCTGAAGATTTAGTCTTGGGTTAAAAGGCAGCTGCTTGAGGGCCAGACAGTGCTTTCTGCCCTGCTGTTTACAGGGGGGCAGAGGGTAAAACACCTACCTAAACCACGTATATTTATGTATGCACCACAAGGTGTCTGTGCCTCCCTATCTGATTAGAAATCCAAGCCATCCAATATTACTGTAGCGAGTCCTGTCAAAGGCAACTGGTAAACAAAGTCACTGCTTATAATTAGGTGCTGCAGTGTAAATCTAATCTTCATTTAGAGCAATTTCTGAAAGACAAAGAGAAATCCACCTGACAAGGTGGTGGTGAACCGTACAATGTACCTGCAAATCGAAGCCTCACGTCTCAAAACTCAGCTGGGAAGGGGAAAGAAATAGGAAGGGAGCAGCAGACGAAGTGGTGCACACCTTGCAAGAGCCAGCCCCGGGCAGGCTGGGTGGGAACCTCTCCCTCTTGACCCTCTTGATTAAAAAGCCATATTTTCTGAATGTGTTTGCTGGGGCTGCTCCAAGAGCTCCCAGCTGCGTCCCTGCCGTGAGGGTGTCGCTGAGAGGGCCCGAATAAGGCAGCCACCCCCCACCCCTGCCTCGGGGAGGCTGTGCGACCTTCCCCGGCACTGCGCAGAGACCTGTCTGCAGTGGGGCCTGATCCTGCTGCCTCGGAGAAGCTCTCCCTGAGGCAGAATGCGGGGCTGTCTGCAAACCCCCTTACTGCAAGCCAGTTAGGTGCCGGGCCCAGCTGACGGGTGTTGCGGAGGGGCGGCTGTCATGAAGGGGCCAAGGGGTGGTCTCTCCTGGATGCCCAGGGAAGCTGGCAGCGATGCACAAAAAACATCCGAAGCAGCTGGGCAGCCGCAGCCGGTGGTGGGCAGGGACCGCTCTGCTCTGCACAGCGCATCCCCGTGCACGGGGTCCCCAGGAGAAGCTCGCAGGAGGCAGAGGAGCAGCAGCACCGCAGAGCTGCACTCCCCACCAGGAGGGGAAATCGGCAGCGTGTTGATAGACTTTCCTTTTTGGGACCTAGGTGAATATTTTGGGATCCCCGTGTGCAGCCACATGAACTGGCTGCTGCTGCTCCGGTGAAGCCGCAGCATCCTGCCCTTCTGCGGGAACACCGGCCCTTGCCTCCCAGCTTCCCGACGAGCCAGTCTCGCTGTGGTGACGCCGCCGCTGCCTCGTGCACGTCTGTTCTTGTCACCCTCTTGCACTGTTGGCGCCTGGCTGCCAAGTCCTGCGGGGAACGCAATAGGAGGGGAGAGGAAACTCCCTTACGCTGCAGATAAGATCAACCATGCCAGGGAGCCGGGCTGGTGAGCGGGAGAGGCCTGGGATCGATCAGCACAGCAGCCATGGAGCACCCCGACAGATGCCGTGGCCGGTAAAAGCACAAAGATAAAGGTGCTGTGTCTCCTCGTGGTTACAGTCGCCCTTTGCTCCCCGAGGCCCCGCTCCTGCCTCTGCGGGGTGCACCCAGCACAAACACGGCACCTGGTCCTCCGTGGAGCGTGGGGGTGCCTCCTGCCTCTTCCTGATAGATTGCATTGATCTTGTGGCTTCCAAAAAAAGATCCTCTTCCCGGTCATGGCAGTGGTAGCAGGAATGAGACACTCAGGCCATGGGAATCCCTCAAATCTTTGCGTGTCTGAAGGACCAGACCCTTTCTCCCACGGGGGATGTGGGAAAGGTGCTGAGCTGCAGACCCTCGGCCCTGGAGGGACGAGCACCATCTGTACTGCTCGGGTGTTTCAAGGTGATGCAGAAGGTCGCTGTCACCCCAGGCCTTGCCAAGGCTGTAGCAGCCCTCCATAGGTGGGGACGTCACCTCTGCCTGGCCAGAGCTGCGCTTGGAACCCTGGGGAGGGCTCTGGCAGAGGGCCGGGGAGGGATTCGCCCCTGGGTACAGCTCTCCTGGTCCCTGAGCAGCTGCGGTTTTGTCGGAGCAAAAATATTCTCCTTGGCTGAGCTAGCAAAGCTCAGCTGAGAACAATAAAAGCCTGTGCCTCGTGCTGGGGAGAGCCATTGCAGTGGGACAGATGCCAAAGGTTTGACACTGCTCTGCTTTATTTGAATGTTCATTTTACTACATGACACCATTATTCGCCAGGACCATGTTAATGTCGACTCTGCTTTTTAACCAAGTGCTTTTCAAAATGTGGTAATACCCAGAGTATGGAGCCGTACTTTAGGAGTCCTTGTAATATGCCTTTTTCTTAATAAAGAGATTGAAATCTGCAGAGGGTTGTACTGTTCCTGCCCCAGCACCAGGACCATGGATGTCTCTGACCCCTGCCCTGCCACCTGTACAGCCCTGGGGAGACCTCAGAGTGGCCTTCCAGTCCTTACGGGGGGTCTGCAGAAAGCGGGGGAGCGTCTCGTTATCAGGGAGTGAAGAGGTGGGACAAGGGTTTCAGACGGAAAGGGCAGATTTCGATGAAACACTAGGAAGAAATTCTTCACTGTGAGGGTGGTGGGACCCCGGCCCAGGCTGCCCCGAGAGGTGGTGGCTGCCCCATCCCTGTCCCCATTGCAGTGGCGGTGGCC
>JANHFX010024865.1:21545-58630 GCA_027560015.1 Chloroceryle amazona
GACCCTCAGCATCCCCTCGCTCCCCTTCCCCCCGCCTCCACTTATAAATCAGAGCAGAATTAATTCAGGCGCCGCGTTTTATTTGATAAACGTCAAAATATGTAAATACCGGGCTCTCTTCCTACAGTCGCTAAAACAAATGGAAAACACATTTATTAGCATAGAGATGAGTTTAATCAAATCAGCGGCGAGTACAAATTAGCCACAGGAAACGTAATGAGCTGGGAATTAATTAGCAGCATAATGGTAATAACTTTGCCTGCTGATTACCTTGCGGCCATGGCTCTCCCCCAGGGCTTTCCATGGGTTCTCCAACAGCTGATCTTTTCTGTTGCAGGAGCCCCTGAACTGGAACAGCATGGCCGAGAGCTCCCGTGCAACAGACTGGAGGAGGGGAGGGAGACAGAGAGAGGGAAGGGAAAAAAAAAAAAAAAGCCATGTGAGAGATCCACCGCCTTTAGAGAGCTGTGTGAGAGATCCTCCACCTTCCCAAGACACCAGCTGCTTTCCTTACCCTGTTCGTCCTGCCAAGCTGAGCGTTCCCCTCGTCCTTCGTGGCTCTGGTGGGGATGCTGCCCTCAGGGGCCGTGGGTTGGGTGGGATATCTGGGTCACCTTCACCAATTGGATATTGCCTCCCAGGCCAGGCACATGGCACGTTTCCGAGCCCCAACAGCAGCCAGGCTGCACCCTGGGGTTATTTCAGTGCTTCCAGCATCATGCTGCAAGGGGGTGATGCTGGATCGGACTTGTCCGAAATTAAGTATCCGGGTGGTTTTCGATAGGGGCTGAAGTTGCCTTGGGAAGGGTGGGAGCAGGGTGACCCCTGGAGACTCAGCTGGCTTTTCCGAGGAGCTGATGTTGCATGAGAAAGGGACAATTGGTGCTTCAGGGGCTTTGTAAAGTGCTGGGCTTGTAAATTAACTGTTTGACACCAACAGTGATGGAGAACAGTGGGGGGCAGGGGCTGGATGGAGGAAAGGGGCAGTTTCTCTTCTTGATTTATTTGTATTCCTTCCGCAGCGCCTCTCCTCCTAACACCTGAGCAGTCCAAAATAACCTGCACAGAGCCTTCCAGTGCCGGAGCTAAAAGCACTTCATAAGCCTTAATGAATCACGCTGTGCAACAGCCCTGCGAGGAATTATTATTCCCAATGGTATAGGGAGGTTCAGGGAAAAGTGCTCACATTTGGGGGTCTCCATTTAGATGCTCCAGTCCATCCTCGTGCACCTTCACACAGCAGCCTCCCATTCAAGTGACTGAGTCAAAACTTGTACAGTTAAAACAAAACAAAAAATGAAAGCTAAGCTAAAAAAAAAATAATAAGCCAGGCCACTCATTGAGGTGCTCCAGCAGGGATTTGTGGGTGAATTAACTGAGCATCTGGGTTGAAAATATAATTCAAGGTGTTTTCTGGAAATTGTATGGGTGCTGAAAAGTGGGAGCACTGCTCTCAGGTTGCTGCTACCTGCAGAGCCCTCTTTTCCTCGCTGCTCTGGAGAGTTGGCTCCAGCCTGCATGAAATGGAGGGAGGACAATCGGGCGAAGGCCCAGTGCTGACAAGGACATCGTGGAATTTTTTTATTTTGCCCTCGGGGAGATGGTGTCACTTTGGACTTGTGCATCCCCCAGGCCTGCGGGCTGTCAGTGGTACCTCATAAATCAGGCTGGTGAATCCAAATGTGATGCTCTCACCACATCGCTCCACCCGCTCCTCAACCAAGCCAGTTGCCTGGGCCATCTCGGTTTGGGCAGACGTTTGATGGAAGCTGTCAAGAGCTGGTGGACTGAAACTGATGCAAACAAGGAAGAAGTCAGCACTTTAAAAATATAGATGGGTTTGGGATGGGAAGGGTCAGAGGTTCTTTCATTTACTGAAGACAAAGGAGAGACAGGATTTTTGCATTTTGCAGAGCGTGCCTCTGCACTTTGGGGTTTATCTCCAGGAGGCTTCAGAGAAGTAAGGGTTTCTCTCAACACTGAGATGAACTTAGACCAGAATGAAGGCTCTGTCTTGACCTTAAGCACAACAAAACTTTACATTCTGCTCTGATCTTTGAAGCTGAGACTCGGTTCTCTTGCTTTGAGGTCTTAGTACAATCCCTTTCTGACCTCTGGATGCAAAAAAAAAGCAAGTAGGCATCTACATTTCTGCTTAGACACTCAAGGTAAAGCTTTCCAAAGTCCTCGGTGTTGCCCTGCCTTGGTTTTTCCAGGGATTTCAGGACTATTCACCACTGCCTTTAATTCAGGCTATGTTGGGTCACTGGTTCTACCAACACCTCCCCAACCAAACTGATCCAACCCGCCAGCGTCAGCAGCACTGACAGCGATGCCTTGCCTCAGTAAACTGCTTGACACCGTGACAGTTGTCCCTGAAAAACCTCACAAGTCCCTGAAAACCAAGAGTCAGAGTAGAGCAGATGAGCCCTGCTGCACTCCAGCTCAGACCTTCTTTCATGCAGGGACTGAAATGCTTATTTACAAGTCCCAAATCATGGCCCTAAACTGCAATCTGCTCCCCACGGGAGGTTCTGGTGATGTGTGAACTTTTGTGGGAGCGTTTGCTCCTTTCAGAAAAGCAGAGGCAGAACTAAGACAGAGCAACTATTTAGAGCCCACTCTGCAGAGGGACGTGGGAAAGGGATGTTTGCAGAGATATTTTCAGCATATTCTCAAAAGTCCTCCTTTCAGGAGGCAATGCTGGCTGTCCTGGTAGGGGCTTGGCCAGGCTCAAGCCTTCCCGCTGCTTGTTGGGTTTGTACCCAGTGTTGAAGGGTATCCAAAAGTGATGGGCACCGTGGGCTGTGCAGCAGCTATTGTCTGCTCTCAAAGGCCATCGCTGGGATGCTCCTCTATGCAGATCTCACCCTGCAGAGCCAGGGCAACCAGGGCTTGACCTCGGATGAAAGTTGTGTGGCTTCAGCTAGAGATGCATAGTTTTTTACTCCTTTTAATGCCTCTGATCTCATTATTTTTTAATTTATTTCTTTTTTTTTTTGTCCAAGGGAGCTCTTGCAAGTTGACACAATAGATTAAACCATGAGTTGTAGTTGAAGAATCCTATATTTTATTATCATCGATAAATAATACCTCACCCAGAGGAAAATGGGAGAACACAAGGTCACCCAGCATGCCTAGAGCTGAGCCTGAATAGGAGGTCTAAGTTGCTGGCTTGTGCTCCAGCCTCCCGTGCAGCCTGTGCTTCGTTCTGAAGGCAGAGGGTTTTTATTCTTCAAAGTGCCACTTTCCTTTGCTACCTGCAGACAAATAGGTTGCTCTAAGATGCATGCCACGAGCTGATTTTTGATTCATGAGAGCCTGAACCAACACTGATCATAAGAGAATCGACAGTGATCATAAAATATGAAAGGTTTTTAAGAAGGACTCTACATCATATTGAGGTCTGCAGCAGGCTTCCTGCTTCAGAGCCAGGGGGGCCAAAAGACGACTCCAGTTTCTTAATGAAAATGTAGAAGTGAAAGCAGTGAGAGGAGGATTTGCCCCTCTATATTCGAGGCTACCTCGTAGCGTTTAGGAAATCTACCACTTTAAGCACAAACACAAGACAATTTTGTTTTCAGGCAATTTTCTTGCCAATGCTTTTTCTTAAAAATCTGTACGGCTGTCATATAAAATATGCCTTGGTTTGTTCTAATTTAGATTACGCATATTTGTCCTCAGTGAATGATTGATTAAGTGCTCTGATCTTGACTGCTATGTTAGCAGCAGGGTATCTGTGCAAAAGGCTTGGAAATCTCATTGGATAAATGGTAGCGATGAAATCTTAGCTGTTAGAGATCTGGGTTTCTTTTTCACAGCCAAGGCAAAACGCTGTCTTCTTTGCAATAACAAACATGCTTTTGTAACGCGTTCCAGGACAGTGCTGAGCCTGACTCTGTTGCTTCGTGGAGGGGCTTTAAGCTGTCATAATAGCACGGCACCAAACTCTTAATGTCACGGATATCACTGTAAAGTGGGTATCTCGGAGTTCACCAGATCAGTTGTGATTTACGCTGATGGAACTGAAAACAAAATGTGTTTCGCTGACATCTGTGGAGCTGCTCTGGTGAAACTGTCACAGGAGCAAAACTAGGGAATACAAAAAAAAAAAAAAAAGAAAGAAAAAGATATCTCTGTGTAACTTGGCTCATTCAAAGCATAGTTTAGCAGGACTGCCCAGGATGGAAAACCTGTTTCAGGGGTTAGTTACCCCGTCAGTCTCACTTTAACATCGCTGCTCCTGAGCTGTGTGTGAATATATTGGTACCCACGGGAGCCTGGAGATGTTTTCTTGCTTATCTGTATAATCTTACTCCCTGTACTTCTTATGGGAAATTATGTCAAGCTGTGTTTTGTCATCTTTTCATTTGTTTGTGTGCTTATGAGCTAGAACTGACACAACTAAAGGTACCTGAAAATACTAGTTTTAAAACAACAAGAAAAAGTGTTGCGTTTTTCTTTAACACGTCTTAATTTCTAATTTGGTTTAATTTCTAACGTTGGTCTCTTGTGTTGTCTTTGGAGTGCTGTGTCTAGGAAAGTCTGTAACAAACCAGGCAATTTTCTAAAGAAAGGAGGATTTTTTTTTTTTCTTCTTTCCTCTTCATGAAGCTTTTCTCTGACCTTCTTGGAGGTGTAGAGAAAGCTTTCAAGACCGCCAGAATAAATGGGTTGTTTACTGTGATGCTCGCAGCCTTGGAAAACAAAAGATAAAAGAATATAGAAAAGAAAATCCCTATACCCGCTGTCTTCCAAAAGGAGACAGATAAGGTGTGAGCTCGAGAGAAAATAGTCCAAAGCCTGAGCCTGATTCTGTCACAGTACAGCTGAGTAAAACAGAGAAAAGCTAACAGAAAAAGGGTAGTGACCCTGGGGGTGGCAGCAGGACTCAGCACCCTCCTTCTTCTCAGGGGGCTTGATGCTTTGGGGAAAAAAAAGTAGTAATAATAATAAAAAAAAAATGGGCAGGTTGTGGAAATACCAAAAGAAGGATCTCTATCTTGGAAAACAAGTCTGTTCTGGCTTAATTCCCCATGATTAGGATATCATGTTCTCTATTGTCTGCACTGATTTGTTCGCATGGGCAGACGGATGCGCAGGGGCAGGATCTCGGGTGACTCGTGGCGAGTTCTCCAGCCTCAGTCTCCCAACTGTGAGTCCTTTCCCGAGGAAAAGCATGGCCTGTAGCCACGTGTGGAAGTGCTAAGCTGTGTTAATGATGCTGTGTTATCATCAGGCTCTAATGCTACCGCGAATGGATGTCACTACTGTGTATGTTCCTGCAGATCAGTTGGTAATTACACTTGGATCCAAAGTAATTACCTTGAGACTTGCACTCTGGTTTAGAAGACAGAAATAACCATGCACTCGCCTGGTCCCACACGTAGCACTTGTGATGTAATTTAATAGCCAGCTACTAACACAAAAGGAAAGAGGCATTTCTCTTATATTCATGCCCTTTTAAATTAAACATGGGTGGTTTTTCCTCTGAAAGGAGCAGGGGCCGGTGTGGCACCGGTCTTTTTCCCACTCAAGCATCCTCCTGTTTCTTGACAAAATGTAAAACACTAAAGCAAAGTAAATATTTATAAGCTCCTCCTGGTGTGTGATTGTTTTGACAACTCGAGCAGGTCTTGCTTTGCCTTTACTCTCTGCCCTACTTAAATTTTAGGCAGGGAAAAACCAGCCCTCTAAAGGTTGGAGGAAGATGAGGCACCCTGATGAGTTTTGTGGTCTCTGGGTGAGGAGGGGATGGACCAACCATCCCTTTTTGAGGTTTTCCAGGTCACATCTGCCAGTGTGTTGCCTCTTTCACCTCAGAACATTAAACACCTGGACAGCTGTAGCACCACATTAAGCATCTTTTTTTGATGAGGAGCTCAAAGGGGATGCAGACTGATGCCCAAAGCCCCCCTATAAAAGGTACCTTCACTGCCTGCAGTTCTGTTTCCCAACCATCCATTAGCAAAGCATGGAGTGGGGTTTTTTTTTCATGTAAAATTTACTTCTTCTTGTGCATTTCCAAATAAGCCAGTGCTTCTGCAAATAGTCTTCTTCCTTCAGGGAGAGTAGCTTATTTTGGTTAGGAAAAGAAAGAGTTTACTGTGATCTCTTTCTTTTGGCAATTTCTGGGTAATCATTGCTCATAATAATGCCATCCCAGATGTTGAAACATCTCCTGTATTAATTTTACCCAGAAGATAATTTCCCTTAGAAATCATGTGCAAATCCCCTGTTCTAATTTAAGAATTAATTCAGTACACTAAATCTTAGCACTTCATCCTAGAAATGTTTTGCAGTGTCTGTTAACCCTTTGCAACAGCAACGAGAAGCTCAAATGGGAGATTTACAGATTTAACAAAGCCTGGATCTCACACCGAGCTCTGCTTGTGTCTACTACACAGTATTTTGAAATGAGGGTCCCTTTTGACACCTAAAGGCCACCTGCTCGAATGATTTCCTTCTCCTCCGAGAATCACAAATACCAATTGATTTGTTGTTACAAATATGGAGGGTAAATACACCACTGGTCCCAGAGATCCCCACTCCAGTGGTGCCTGGGATTGCCATCCCGTCCTCCATCGGGGCTTTGGCAGATGCTAAGAATGAAAATATGGTGATTCCACATTTTATACCACTCGGAGGACAAATTGGAGCTGAATGGCTTGTCTGAACCTGTACAAGAAATCTGTGAGAGTTAGGAACACGGCACACTTCTTTTGAGTCCCAGGTAGGGGTCGGTGGCACCTGGCCATTCTTCCCTCCCTTGGTGGGCTCATGAATAAACACAAGTACACACCAGTAGTAGACTGGGTCCCATGCATTGGATGGGCTTTCTTCATTTCATTTATAATGGAAGCCACATCAAGCTCCAGACCGGCCACTTCCCTGTCCTTCCACGTCGTGCCAATCTTAGTGCATTGCAGACTTTATACTGAAAGTCTTTGACTGTCTCTGAAAACAATAAAGTTAAAAGGCCAAATCTCTGAATTCCATCCCAGCTCTGTGAGATCAGAGTGCAGTTCTGCACACCTTCCGTGGAGCAGGATGCTTCCAAAGCCATGGATCCTCTGTACTGTGGTACCTCTGCTTTGCCTTCGTTGCCTTATTTCTAGTGGTATTTGGAGTACAAATGAATTTCAGTAAGGAATTGGTCTCTTGGTTGGGTTTTTTTTTGCAGATGCCCAGCTTGGAAATACACAAACCATATATCTTGGAAATACAGACAGCTTGGGAATATACAGCCCTTTATTAGCAAGATCATGCCACCAACTCTAAAGCAGACACACAAACTGTCAGAGGATCACAGAATTCTTCCAGGCAGGTATCTACAAACATCTCCTGATTCCTACCATTACAACGTGAAGTTTTAGGTCTCAGGGATAATACCTAGCTAGCTGCCTCATGGAAGGTAACGTCACAGCTTGGATTGGGCTGATTTTACTGCTGGTGATTGTTGTGTTTGCACAAGGGGCACCTCGTGAGTTTTGCAGGGCAGAGGGCAGGCCAAGGACCTTCTCCAAAGAGGATTCATTTGGAATCAGCTTTGATAATTATCATAAGGTGATAATATGTGATTAGTGCTGGGATGTGCCAGGCCTTCCACTACCACCTCAGAAACTCCCTGATGCTGTGCTGAGCCTGTGCAGCAGCTCGGCCTCAGAGGAGATGAATGATGCAATGCCCAAAAGAAAACAAAGGAGAAAAGCAACATGCTTATAGTGGAGCAAATCCCATTTTCCTTTCTCAGCCTGATCAACTGTTAATAGTAAGGAGTGGCTCTGAGCCCCTCTTACCCGTGTGGAAATGTTCAGACAGGTAAGGTGGTAAATCACTCTAGAAAGGGCACGTAGGTTGGTCATCAGACAGAATGCTATCCTGCATAAAATGGCACCAACGCAAGGAAATTTGCTCTGATTTACACAGCCAAGGCTGCACATAGCTCTCAACGTCAGGAAAAAATGAAAGAACACGATGGTTACCTGGTCCTATCCCATCTGAGCAGGGTGAGGATCCTGTGCCAGGTGCCTTCACATCCCCGAGCAGATCACATCTCCTGTCCCACGCAGCGCCAAGAGGATCTGCTGGAATGAGAGAAATAATTTAAACCTCTTTCCTTTACTCACAAAAGATATTCTGTTTAACTCCCTTGCTGGGCAGCGCTACTTAGTCTGGTTTGCTACTGCTCAGACTTTAAGTTTATTCTTCCTCTCTCATTTCAATAAAATAGTCTGGGAAAATATTGCCGTGTCCTGGTGCTTAAGAAAGTGAGGTTGCATTTATGCTGCCCTGAAATTCAGCACACTGACAACTGCAGGATGGATCTGCTGGCCCAGCAGCTCCCAGCTTGTGCATTGGTTATTATTCCTCCTGATGAATTCACTTGGGGGATCTGCTCCTTGAATGCAAAGCTCTCAGGTCAGGACAAATGGAAAATGCATTACATGGAGCGTGACATGCTGTGAGTCCCAGAAATGAGTGAGTGCGTGTTGAGATATGTCCATAGGCAGCAGGATAAAGTCATTCCTTTATCTCCAGGTTGCTGCTGGATTTTCCTTCTCAAAATGTGTGTTTGCAGCAGCAGTGGCTATTTGCAGTGAAATATTGGGTTTTGTTGTAATTATTACATATTGAGATTTAACGAGCTAAGATCACAACTTTGTTGGAGCTTTGATTAGTGGGGCTCTGACCATTCCCTCCAGTCAGAGACCAGTCTCGATAAGAAAACTTTTCCCAGGAGAAGCAGTTTAGTTTCCTTCCATTCCTTCAACTTTTCTTTTGGGGTCCCCCTCCCCAGGACACCCACAACCCAACCAGATCCACACGCATCTCAGCCACCAGCATCCCCACCTGGCACCCTCACAGTGCAAAGAGCAGAGCCCAGTGCAACTCATCTCTGCTGTGATGGGCACAGGTAAGTTTATCTTTGTGCTATAACCTTTCCTTTGTTATCTCCAGGCAGCACTCCTTAGCCTTGATATTAAAGCACCCACCCTACATCTGCATGGCCAGACATCCTACACGTACCTGCCAAGGCTTTGTCTCTTGCCCCACTATAGCTCTGATGTTAATATTGTTCCTATTTTCAGCCACAGAGGCAGCTGTCATTTAAATTTTGTCAAGGAAATGACAAAAAGACTCGGGATCAAATGTGAAATATTTAGAAAGCCTTTCTCCAAAAAGCCCCAGAACTTAGATTATTGTCCTGATGGGAAAGCTGGTGGTACTTTTCCAAACCCCACCCCCCCCAGCCCAAATTTTCTGCAGCTTCTCAGGACCTTGATCCCAAAAAGGAACAGTCTGTGGTGTCTGAGGCCCTGATCCTGCCATGAAACATGTGCTAGCTGGTTCTGCGGGGGTTTTCTCCTGTCTTCAGAGAGAGATGTAGTTTAGTGCTATTTAGTGAATTATCACAAGACAAGCAAAGAGACAGCTATTCTCACCCAACCCACTGATCTTTCTAGAAGACTTTATATATCATTTGTTTTGCTTTGCTGTTCTCCTGAGCTACAGGATACTATGTTCTCATTCAGGTTGTTTCATATTCAGAGCCTAAAGCATCTTGTAATGGAGAGGAATTGTGTTTCCAGCCATGTTTTGCAGCTCAGATCAACATGCTGAAGTCTTGGTCTCAGCAATAGCTCCCCAAAGGGGTAGGATGTGGGAAGCTGATCTGTGGAGGAGTTGGTATAATCAAGGTACAGCGGGGCAGGAGGTCACTGCTAGTTTGGTGGCCTGGGAGACAGTAGCTGCTGGAGATGGGAATAGAAGTCCTGTGTAGCTTGTTGGCAGCAGGAAGCAAGAAAATACCAGGCAGAAGATACCACTGTCGAAGCACAGCAGAGCAGAGGCTGAATAAGTCCATCTAGATTTGCCCCTACTCTAACGCGCAGCAGAAACTCAGCTGGTGGGCAAAGGGAGCAAGGAAAAGCCAAGGGAAGAAACCGGTGCAGTGCTGACTTCTGGGATTCAGTGGCTGTGCACAGAGAGATGGACTGAAGGTCTTTGTCACTGCCTCAGCGCAGCCCCCAGGAAGAACCGACCGCCCCTCGCCAAGAACCTGTGCTCATGGCAATGCTTGCTCCCAGGACCTGTCTCCAGCTCAGAGTTTTAGCTGAGGATGGTGAGAGTGGGCACAACGGAGCAGGCTCTTTTCTCTCCCTTCATTTCCCCTCCCCTAGGTGGGGAAAAAGTTGGGTTTAAAGACTGTTCTTCTCTGATAACTTCCCTTAACTCTCAGGTAAATAATACATGAAGAGTGATCCACCGTGCTAACTGATGACTCCCTCTGCTGACCCTGTTTTATTTTTATTGCTTGGCTCGGGCCAGTTCCTTCAAGTCCTGAATCATCAGAACAGAGACCTTGAGGTATTCCAGCCAAATCAATCCCTGGCCCATTGACGTATTGCTTTACCTAACCAACCATACAACTTCTCTTTTCCCTGATAATTTCTCAATTAATTGCTTTTCAGCTCTCATTCGTTACAAGGTCAGGCTGTGACTGGGCTTGTACATTCCCATCTCTGATAAACTCTCCTGGTCCCCTAATCGGCTACGACTGGGATTTTAGTTCCATTAACTTATTCATCATCTAGACATTTTCATCTTGGGGAGCTTGACTTTTGATTGTATCAGTAGTACCTTCAATTATTTAAGAGGACTTAAAATTCCCTTCTTCTCTAAAAGGAAAATGCATTTTGAGTGCTGAAAGTTGATCATATTGGACCAAGTGTCTTTTGGATGTTCATATGTGCAAGCCCATGTTGAACAACTCAAAGCATAAGAATTTGCTGCTGCTGAACATGTGTGTGCATGGGGCTGACTCTATTAAGATGTCAGATACAGGGGAATGACAGTCTGCTGATGACTAGTGGCTTACTAATGCTAAATCACGCCTGAGATTCTGTTCCATGATGTCAAACATTGATTCAGTTTCCGTGGGAAGTTATGCAAATGCCAGAGCCCTTCGATGAGATCTGAAACTGAAATTGCTCGCAAAAAATGCTTGCCCTCTCCTAGCACTAAATTGTTTTAGAAAATCTGGAAGGTAGCTGCTGCAGGAGAGGAGTGCTTCTGAACATACCCTGCCAGCCAGAAGGTCCCGTAGGACCCATATTCAGCTTTGGTGCTATCTGGGAGCCAAATCCTGCTGCAACCTTCTGTCTGAGTCTGTGCTTCATCTTTGCAGCAGCTGGTCCAGTCCAAAGCAACAACCCACTAGTGCTACTTACTACAAAATTAATCTTTTGACAGAAGCAGCAGTTGCTGCTGCACGACAAAATGCTCTCCATCGCAGCTCTCCTCAATCCCCTTCTTCCCACTCTTTGCACCCAGGCAAAGAGAGTCTGTAAGCTTCTCCCGGTAGGAAAACTGGTGGGAAAACCTGCCAGCAGCTGGGAAATGCTGCATTACTAAATGGGGTGATAGGACCAAGGAGGCTGGAGGTCCTGCCTTGCTCTTTGTCCCAAGCTCAGTGGAAGCCAGTTGACTAAAACCCACTTTCCTAGGGTGGTGTCAGGAGACCCTTTGAGATTATCTGAGCGCTTCAGGCTCTGAGGAACATACACAGAGAGAGGTCAAACTGTATTGACAGACCCTCCAGGAAGGAAAGCAAGTTTAATATTGGCAAGACAAGACCTGCTGCATATTTAAAAGGAGCTTCTCCTTCCAGGAAATATGTGCTCAGGTCTCAGTTTCCTTTCTGCAACACGTAGGCAACAGCTTTTAACGCTCCTGATTTCATTGCAGACCACAGAATGATGGATTTTTCTTGCAGAACCCCATGCTCACACTTTTGAATATAAATTTTCAACATTCACTTAGAAGGAAAAGCCCACATTATTGCCGAGAAGGGCTTAAAAAAAGATTAAAAGCACAGAAAATAAATTAAAAAACCCCCCTGCACCAACAGGCAGCGTGTTGTGATGAGGGAAAGCACGATAGCAACAGTATCAACTCTGGAGTGGTGCTTTGTTTTTCCTTCCAAACTGTCATAACTCCCCCTCCCCACGGAAAAAACTCTGTCCTTTCTGGATGCCAGGGCACAAAGGGCCTTTCCAAGGTCCCTGCTACTCCCTGTGAATTATGTACCAGAAGGCACCAACACTTGGAGGACGGGAAGAAACGTACAGTTCTCTCTCCGCCTGTTGCTAGGATTCACAGCTCTACCCCACCGCTTCCCGGGGCTTCAGCTCCTAGTTTGGCTGTAGGAAAAAAGAAGGAAACCTCGTTCCTTGCAGGCTCTCTGCATCAGGCTGAAGCAGCTCCAGTGCCAACCCTTACAATATTGCCACAGTCAGGCATAAAATCTTAATGCATCATAGTGCCTCAAATCTTACTTCTGCTGAAAAAGGTGAGTCCCCAGTAGTAAATGAAATATTAAACATTATTAAATATGAAACAGCTAAACCTGGATTCCATTAAAATGAATCTTTCATAGTTTTCCTGGTTTTTAAATTTTTTTTTTCTTTTTTCTTTTTCCTTTTTTTTTTTTTTCTTCCCAGGGAGTGCAGTGATCTCATGAGCTTTTATGTGTCCTTTTAAAGACGGAAAAATCACAGGTAATTTAAGTCTATTCTACTCAGATTTATTTCAGCTGGAAAACAAATCAAGGCTGTGAAAAATCTCTCATGGTCGCATCTCTCTCGCTGAACCATTCCGCAGCCCGTATCAAAGGCTCACCTAAAGACACTGTTGTGTTAATGCCTGCTGACATGTGCCACCTATTTGTATCCAGTTACACACTCTACTTTCATTTAGAATGGCTTTAATCTTCCACCACACGTGAAAAAAAACCCACCCGCCCTCTCTTTTCATATTACATAGCACACATTTAGAGCTGGTTTTGCTGCTCCTGCAGGTTTTCTGGGAGTTAAACCATCACTAAAGCGAGTGCTGATGTCTGATCTGGCAACTGGGCATCTAAAGGAATATCTGCAAGAATAACCTTAAAATTTTATAGAGCTGCCATTAGTCTGGGATAGGCTGATCATGCAAACAGGACTGAGGTCAGCCCAGGGTAGTCAGCAGGATAAGCCATGACTCATTACTGTCACTATATTTTGTGACTGTAGCATTTACACCTCAACATTCATAAATATATATGGGCTCCTGCACAGCTGGTGCTAAAACAGACACCAAGGTGTAGAGCTCTCACTACAAGTATTTAGGTCCTTACGTTCCCTCTCTTTTATTATTAACTGCTGTACTGGAATGGGATTGATGGAAATTTTTATTGAGAGAAAAAGAGCACAAAGGTCCTCAAGCCTGGTTCTCTGAGAGCATTGCCTCACTCTGGGCCCCTGAAGAAAGCCAGGTCTGGTGGGAGGTCACATCACCAGCACACACCTTATTTGTTGACTCTTCTGCATTATGGTATCCAAAACATGCAAGAATTAATTTATCAATCTACCAACACACTTTCAGACTAGAAGGCAGGAACTACTACGAAAAATGAATTAAAATGGCAAAGAAGGTAGAAAGCCATTAATTATTCATAACCACTGTTCCATTTTGTGCAAAAAGCCTTCTACCTTGCTTTCCATTTCACTTTCCTTAGGTCATTTCCAAGGCTCGGCAGAGCAGCTTTAAATGGACTCCCCACTGCAGAGGCTGGTGCTCGTGACTCCGCCGGTTCATTCGCACCCAGCTGGGTTTCACATCTTCCCCTTCAGGAACTGAGCAAAGCGGGGATAAAAAGAACCCAGTGCTGCAGCAAAGTGGGAGAACTCAGGCTCTTCCCCTGTTTCAGATTATTGTACCGTTTCACAGGTTTCTAAAAAATAAATTAAAAAAATAAAAGAGCAAACTCTACGTGTTTATTTTCTGTGTTGAAACACCGGTGTTTTGTTCTAGATGTGCTTCTACTTCAGCTGAGATGGCAAGAGCATCCCACCAGCAACAGCCTTCTCGCAGCCTGACCAGAAGCATACGTTCTTGGTCTGGTTTCATAAGGGCTTTTTATGCCTACTCTTAGCCTGACACCCTTGGGATGGGGAGGAACAAATCCCAACTTTATTATTTATTTCTTTATTTAAAAGAACTGCCGTTGGCCAGCTCGTGCTTTCACTGCAAAGATTTCAAATTGCCCTTAGAGCACCAGAAAACATGTTGCAAACTGCTAGGAAGCTTAGACATGAACATGTCAAATAAGTGATCCACATGAGAGTAGATAGACGTGACATTTAGTAATCATCTTTCTTGGACAAAATGGGGCATTGCTGTCACTTTAAGTAAATCTCAGTCAAATTTCTGGCATTTTACCATAGGGGAAGCAGGAGGCATAGTAGTAAATTTCTCCTTAAAAGATAGAAAAGATCAACCTTGGGGAAAAAAAATGGTTGCCACAATTTAAGGTGTAATACCTCATCCTAGCCCGGCCATCCGTTTACTTGCTGCTGATATCAATATGTCACCCCTAATGTTTACTGATGTTCACTTTACAAATGACTTTTCCTAGCTGTCAGAATATCTGTCACCAGCATCTCTTCCCCCTCTTTGCCTCTCACCCCCTTTAATAAAGATTAATATCGTTGAGATTAAGTAAAAAGACCAGATACTACGTAAATGACACCATAGGTCTGATATTCAAACAAGATGAACAGGTAATTGCTGAGATTATGTGAACAAATTGGGTAATTCCCAGCCTAAATGAACACAGTTGGCTTCTGTGGGGTCAGTTAAAACGAGTGCACATTCAAAAGGATTGTATATTGTGCAGGCGTTTGGGCTTCTGAAGGTTCACCCATTGAAGAATTGCAGATGTTCAAAACAAAAATTGGTGAGTTTAGCTTCTACAGCTTCTCTGAAGTACTAATGTTTCAAAGACATGCGGAATGGGGACTCGATAAAAATATGGCACATTGGTTTTCCATATTTATAGTCCACTGGTGACTTTTATATTAAACGGTTTCAGTCTATGAGTCCAAACAAGATTTTTCAACCTGTCACTCCCGCAGCTCACCCTGGTATATGAAATGCTAAACATGTTCTGTCTGCTTTGTACATCTTCCTTGACAAACACCTGGAGTAATGATTCCAGAATGAATATTTAGCTGGCAATCTTATGGATGAAGCACAAACCAGCTATTTTGGCTTTGCAATGCTAAGAGGAGCGACCGTGCCTTTTGCTTTTCAATCGCAAGATGCAGCTTGGAAGACGCGGGGGAATGGATGATGGACTCCCCAGTTTAGATGGTTTCCTCAAGACCTCTCAGCCAGCCTGTGTGGATCAGATCTCATAAAGGAGGCAAACACCTCAAAAGGGACTTCTGCACTACTTCTCGACCTATTAACCTGGAATCCTTTCCTTTCTGGCACTCCAGCTTTGGACATTAATGTTCTCTGATACCTACAGCAATAATTCTGTGTATTCTCAGAGTTATGGCAGTTTTGGCACAGCTGAGCTGCTCAATTTGTGGTTTGAGCTTCTGCCCCCTTGGGGACTTGCACACAGAGGTTATTCCACATTCTTCCAGGCACCATCCACTGTCATTTCTCTGAATGTGATGGAGGCTGGGCATAGGGTGCTGAAGATCTAGGACCTGCTGCTCTGCCTGGGAGGACCCAGACCCACCTCCCTGCATGGGGCAGTGTCTCCTTCTCTAGGCTGGTGGGTATTTTGGACATGTGCACGTCCAGGTGGTGGTTATCTGTCTGCACTCCATCCTGCCTCTTCAAGGAGCATCCCTGGAAAGGGAGAACAACCTAAGGACACGTTGGATCTGGAACAGAGCACGAAAGGGCTTTTGATGAAGATTCTTTTTTAGGAGTGGAGCATTTGGTTTTGTGCAGTTTACAAAGATTGTTAGATTTAACCCTTGAACTCTGAGCAAAACCTTCCTCCTATTCTCAAAGGTCACCTCCCCATTGGTGCCCATCCTATGGCCTCCTCTTTGCTGTGCTGTGAATTCATGCTCAGTGCTATCCCTGATTCCACAGGGATGGGGCTGTTGGTGAGGCAGATTTCACACAAAGGGCACTGACCATGTTCTCAGCATCACAGAAAACCTTCCAAATACTGGCATGCTGCAAAAAAAAATAATAGGTACCCAAAGCTGATGCCTGACGTGAGAACTGTGAATGTAATTCCTTTCCAGTGCACCAACACCACTCTGAAAATACCTTTCCTTGTGTTTTGTATCAAGGAGGATTTTATATCTGCAATAACCATCCAACGATCCTGTTTCCAGGAACTAGATTATTTTACAACGAAAGAAAAGACTCTCCAATCGGTATTTTACTGATCATATTATGAAGAAACCCCCCATCTAAACATTCCAGGAATATGATAATACACCCGAAAACCAACTTTAGTTTTGACTCACACAGATGGATATTTTAGTGTACGGCGTTGTTTTTGTTATACATACAATTGCTCCTTCCAACTATAACTAACTCGATTCTTCATGTGGCAGGAACTGAGACGAGTAAACCACAAAGAAATTTTACACTGCAGGCTGCAGCAAGCAGAGGTCTCTCTAGCAAAGACGTTATTTTACAAAATGATGGATGTGCATATTTATTTGCTCTGTGACTTCCATGTCAGGTTTGTCATATTTCCTCAAATTACTAGTTAAACCAAGGTTTTGTGTTTTGTTTTTGTTTTTGCTGAAGCCTGGAGGCTCAATATACCTTATAAAAATCAGGCTGTAATTTATCTGCTCCATAGATCATGTGTAACAATAATCACTCTGGAGCCTGTGCTGGGTTCTGATGTCTGGC
This sequence comes from Chloroceryle amazona, assembly GCA_027560015.1. Lineage (NCBI taxonomy): Eukaryota > Metazoa > Chordata > Aves > Coraciiformes > Cerylidae > Chloroceryle > Chloroceryle amazona. The sequence goes on from JANHFX010024865.1 coordinate 38,271, forward strand.
TTTGTTGGAAGAGATGTATGAAGTGAACAAAAAGCTTCCTGATCCTCATACTCTGTAATAAACCTGAAATATGGGGAGAAGTGAAACACGTATTTAAATTAAACTGTGGAATCATGTCAAAGAAGGAGTACAGAGAAATACGCACACACCCAGGCACATATTATGCAATGACACAGGATTATTTCTCTTAACAGATGGACCTCTACAAGTTATGTACACTATAAGTCGCATTCATAGAGCAATTGAACTAGAAAACCAATTTTTATCCTGAACTAGGACTCACCAAAATGGTGAATATGTTGTGTTTTTTCTCTCAGGGACAAAACCCTTTGCCAATACAAAAGCGTGTGGCCCCCCAAAGGGGTTAATATTCATTCACAGGGGCTACCTGCACTAGCTAGCTGACAGTTCACACTGAATTCACTGCTTGGTGCTAGTGCTTGGTTCACATATATGGGTAATTTTGGAAATGCCACGAACAAACTTCAGAATTTTTTGTAGAAGTCTGCAAAATTAAAAAAAAAAGAAGAAGAAAAAAAGCCTATAACTATTAGATGAACGATTTCACTGTATACGAATGGAAAATGAGTAGAAAAACTCACTGAGGATTGTCGTAGCTTAAATTTCCCCCACCCTCTGAGGCAGGGAATAATATTAATATCTTGAAATATTTTTTATTGCCCTCGGTGGGCAGTTCCTCCCTCGGCTGATCTGCCTTTTGCAAGGCGTTGTTCTCCCCGTTTTGTTCATTGCAATGCAAAAAGAATACGTGATGCATGGTGCAGATGTTAGAAAACCACTTCCCCAGCTGGGGCTGCGACTCGGGCTCTAGACATTGGGCAAAGGCGCTTGCCAGGGCCACGCGAGTCCTTTGTCACCACCGGGGTTAATCAGCTCTGAAGGGCTGTCACCGCCAGGGCCCCAAGGAAGCCAAGCAGGGGGTGAAGATTTCTGGTCCACTGGCCATAGGAAGACAGAGCTGCAGCGAGGTCCCAGAGGTAACAAGAGAGGGTAATTTTAAATTTACTTCATTAAAATGAGTTGATTCTCTGCGATGCACTTCGACAGAGAGATGCAGCCCTGTTCTGAGCGTGGGAGGGGAACCTCCTCCACTCCCCAGCCTCAGCACCCAGCCCAGAACTGTATGGATCAGACACATCTTGGGAGGCACTTTCCAAAAGACCGAGGTCTGTTTAGTCTGCAGCCCAAGTTACAGGGCAAATTGATTCTGCCTCTATCTCCCCAAAGTCTCTCTTGCCTTTATCTTTTAAAAGAGGACCCTAAATTGCAGTGGCGTTGTCATTAAGAGATCCAACAGAAGCCTGGAAGAAGAGATTAGCACGTACCAGAGTGACAGGGCTGCTAGGAAGGGGAAAAAATAGACAACATCAGTGCAATGTACCATTAAAAGTATGGAGTGACAGATGACAGTTGGTCTGTGATGGGGTGATTCAGCTAAATGGTAAACAGAAGGGCGAATTCTGATCTCGCTGGTGCCAACATAAACCTTAGGTTGCAGAGGAGCTGCTTCACGTCTCTAGTACCAGAGTTGAGCCCATAAATGCTGTGACTCAGCCAGATAATCTCTGACAACTGTTAGCGCCATGGTAAATATGGCAACGTGGCAGGCTGGAAAAGAGGCTAAAATAAGTTTTGCTTCCACACTTCCAAACGAAATTTTTCGGAGCCATTTTTCCTCAAAACAGTGTTTCAAATCTTGATAGTAATAATAGAAGTGGTTAAAAGATGTCGAGGTAAAACAGAATTCTTTTTTTTTTTTTTTCGGGTTGGATGAAATATTTTGATTATGGCCAAATTAATGAGGTTGCTGAGCCAATAAGTTGAAAAATCAGTATAACTCCATAACTCCAGTCCCCCTGGACCGGACCTGACGGACTCTTCCCACACTCATTAGTGGTGATGCATTGGACAGAGACTAACTCACGTCAGCAGGAGATGGACGAGGAAAGGTTTTCAAAAGGCGATTATTTGCTAAGAAAATGTTTAGCGTTTCATTTCACTTCGAAGAAAGGATCCCATCTAAAACATATGTCACCCTCTCAGTGTGGGCAGGCTGCGAACGCTAACGCGGGGCACAACGAACGGCAAATTAGAGCTGAAGTCTTATTGAAGCCAAAGCTAAAACTCTCCCAGCCCGCTTGCTGAAGCTTCCTCATGATACAACTGGCTGCTCTCTGATTTTAGCACTGAGGTGTCTGAAGCTCAAAGGGATGGATTCAGCTTGTCATGCCTCCTGGACTGCCCTTGTCCCTTCACCCATCGGCACCATCTGGCACCAGGGCCTTTGCATTTGGCAAATTACAACCTAACCGACTATGGGGATGTGAAGGTGTGTCGTATTCTTTGGGAGATTAAAAGAACAAATTCCCTGTTTCCTGCCCATAGTTTACGTTTGTGAGGTATTCGTAGTTTTACTTCAATGCACACAGTGCCTAGCTTCACTACCAAGCTATTGCAGTATCTGCAGAACTAAAAATAAGCCATTTCTCCTGGAAAATACAATATTTTTCACATTTTAGCTGGTCCAAAAAGCAGCTATGGACAGGGCTGTGAAGATCTAAAGCTTGCTTCTGATGTGCCATGCAAGAGTTGGGATGTCCACCTGGAAACCCATCCTCCTTGGTGGGAAAGGCTGAGAGAAGGGGCTGTCCCATGGGGATGCCACCGCAGCACAGAAGTCGCAGCTCCTGAGCCAGGCTGGAAGGAGGGGCCGAGGGCCAGCGTCTGTTTGTACCTGATGTTTGTACCTCCAAGACTTTGGGAAATTTAGGGTCATACAAAGCATCTTAAGACCTGAGGAAAGGCTTTTTCATTAAGCAGGATGAGATTCACACATCAACCCAACTCAAGGTGGTGGTAAAAATGGGTGTAGGAAATAAAGCCAGGCAGAAGTTTTCACCTTATAGGAAAGCCACCAAAAAATACCTGGACTGCACTATTTGCTGAGATGGGAATATAGATTTGATTCCTTTTATTCTGTTTCATTACTTGTGCCATTACAGGGTACACAAGCAGATTATTCCCCAGCTACAAAAACAGTTGTAGTGAGATGCTGCAGTTGAAATGAACAAAACAGGCAACAGCTCAACATTGTCAGTTAAGATAATTATGTTCATATTAATGGATACTAATTTCTGTTTATTTTACAAATATTATATTAGGAAACTAACTTTCAAATTCACACCTCACCAAATGCTTTTCAACAATGATTTGTTTCATTAATTTTATCAGCTGCATTCCTAATCTTTTATTTATTTTTTTTTATAGCACGTTCTTTGCCGAGAGACATTAATCCACGATAGAGCATCCCCAAAGTCTGTGCAGAGGAACTGAGCTGATAAATGTCAGTGTACAGGCTCCCCCACCCCTCAACTCTTTTGCAATGCAGTTGGGGCACCTCATACATTTCTGATTTTGTAATTTTTCTTCTAAAGAACTCTTGAAAATTTTCTGTGCATATTTTCTCACTGTTTTAACACGCTCGCGAGCCCTCAACATTCAAATGTCAAATTATGTGTGATATGGATTAGGTAATAAACTCTATGGTATTATTTTTAGAATACCTATAAAAATAACACAGTTTAAAGTCAACGTCTTCGTCAAATATTCAGAGCAGAATTAGTTTTGAGCTGAATTCAGTACCCACCGTTTCTGAGTTTCTCCCTAATAAATATAAAATGCTAATGGAAGTGAACAGGAAAATATTCTGCATAAGCTAAATTGACTTTATATTCAAAATGCAAAAATGCTTGTGGCACGTGTTTAGTTGGTGAAAAAAATCAAGAGCATTAATTCTCACACCTGAATGGAAGTGAGAACAGGGCACGCATTGTTATTTAACGTGTTTTGTTTGAAATCTCAGCTTCAGAATATGTTGTGGCCTCTTCTATAATGTCAGGAGCAGAGAGGGGCGGCCGACACTAAATTTTGTTTCTGATTTTGATTCAGATTAATTCTTAGTGATAGATCTGCTCCTTGCTGGGAGAGATTCTGCTCCTGAGCGTTGCAGTTTTATCCTGGTGCCCCTTTATCCATCGCAGGGGACACGAGCGGGCAACTGGCACAAGGGAAAAGCGACTGGTACCCTCCAGGGCAGCCACTTCTGTTGGGTTATGTATTATTCTTTAACATTTGGGTGTCAGCTGGCTTTATGTGCTGTAGTCAGACAGCTTCAGACAATGCTACACCTCCCAGATGATAAACTCGTCCCCAAAAGGAGCGTGTAAAGCCAAGGCAGGGTTGGAGGTCTGCAGAACCTCCTTGAAGTTATGGGCAAGCCCCTGGTGAGGGTTTTACTGGCTGAAATAACCACCCTAAGCAGACCACTGAGCTGCTTTTGCTCTGCACTTCGCTGTCGCTTTGCTGTGAATGGTCCACTAGATGCTGAGTTCCTGTGCTAAAAACTGGAGATGGAGCTAAAGCTGAGGTGTTGTGATCAAACCTCCTCGTGCTGTGCTGACTCTTGTGCCCAGTGAGCACCAGGGTGGCAATGTCGATAGTGGAACATCGCAATAAAAAGTGGATGCAGTTACATTTTGTCCTCTCCTCCTGTTTGCTGGGGCAAATTTCTTTCTCTCTCCAAATGTAACTCAAAACCAACGGAGTCAATAGAGAAACCCATTGCCTAGACCCTGCCTCACCCCTTGCCTTGCTTAAACCAGGCAATGCCGTTGAGTTAACCCGTGACACGCATCAGTTTACCTTCATCTCTTTCCCCAGAGGAGACAGAGAATCCTATTTTTCATATTTCTTTCCCTGGACCTTGGCCAGTGGAATAGAGGTCAGATACGTCAAGCTGGGTCTAAACTACAGGAAAAAAATGAGCTGCTTTTCAACCTTTTCCTCAAGCAGAGTGACAACATAATTCATGTTTATATTCCTGGCTTTGCCACCGTCCTGCTGTTTGACCTTGGGAAAGTCACTTCATCTTTTTGGACCTTTTTTCCTCCTCCAGCTCATTTCTTTTGTGTTTAGACTAATACAGGGCAAAAAGAAACTAATATCTATGGGGGAAAACGTGGCTTTACTCTGAATTTGCTTTGCTATTCTATAGTGCATCTGTCTCCTGGATTTGAGGTCTCGGGCAGAAGTTAAGGGACATAATAGGGGCGTAAATGCCAAGCTCTGGGATAAATGTAAAGTGCTGCACCGTCGCCGTGCGTGCGCACACGGAAGGTGTTTTTGGGATTCCTTGAGTGTTTAAGATGACTCAGAAGAATTTGTTCCCAACCACCCAAATTAGCAGGCAGCCTCTTTCATGCAAAGCAGAGCCGTGCTCACCAATGCTGCCAGGCAGCAGGAAAAGCAAAACGCTTGCTCTGTGCTGACCTGTGATTGAATTTGTTCAGATTAGACCGGGAGCTGAGCAAACTTGAAATGCTTTCATTTGAGTGAAGCTCCCATTTTTACGGAGCTGTTTGGCCATCCTCAGATCTAATTTCAGGATCCAAACACTCCAATTTCCCCATAAGAATGTGTTCAAACACCGCTTGCCTGCTCTTCTCCCTGGCTGCAGAGCTGGGAAGCGATCACGGCTGCTGAGGATTCATTAGAAAGTTGACAACTTGCCCCTTACTTCCCTTCAAAAAAACTCTGCAGAGCTTCGTTCCTTTCAGCCCACACCCACTCTCATCCAAAACCTTCCCTGCTGCTCTTAAGAAACCTCAGATATCTGAACTGCAGCATTAAACCCGTCCTCACCCCCTCCAAAGAAGCAAACAAATAACAAAAGAGGGAAGGAACTGTCTCTACAGTAGGGAGATGAATGTAAAGAGAGTCTATGTTAATCATTAGCAGAAAAATCCCATCCCAACTGCTCACACCGCCCTGAAGTCAGAAGAACTGGAGAGATAAAGGGAGAATACGGACATTGGGAAAAGCAAAAAGGCGAGAGCAGGAAATACAAAGTGCCACTGCCAAGAGTATTATTCATCAGCCGCGAGAGCCCTGTCCAGACCTGTTAACTTTTAAACTCCCAGTAATCCCTGCAGGGAGTGCCCTGGGATCCAGCTCACACCCCTGGGTGGGGGGCACCCACTCGTGGGCCCCTTCATCGCCGTGCTCTGCCTCGCAGAAACGCTGGCGGAGGGAGGGAGGGAGGGCAGACCAAACCCAGCCTTCCTGTTTGAAGTCCCTCATCTCCTTTCCACCCATCACTTACTCAGACATTCATTTCTCCCCGTGATGACCATTTGCAAAATAAAGGCGAATTTATAATTTATTTTTTTTTTTTTTCCCTTTATCATTATTTTAATTTCTATTTTTTTTGGGTATCCCTGGTCCGGAAGGAGTTAAAGCCATTATCTCCTGGATGTCCGCAGCAGCTCCACATCCCCGCTGTGCTCTATCAGAGCTGCTGGGGCAGTGGTTGGGGCTGGTCTCGCCCGGCGCGTTGCAGTTCTGCGCAGCGCCCAACCGCTGGAGTTTCCTAATTTGTGTGTTTTCACTCGAGGCCTGCTGATTCAATCATTTTAAAGATGCCCATTTCTTCCAAGCCAGGGATTTTATGACTCTAAGGATTAGAAGCTGTTATCCCAACAAACCCTGGAGCTCTATATATTCTGATTTTATGGTAAGCTTCACTAATAAACTGTTTAAAACATATGCTAATTGTGTTTATTGTATTCTTTAATTATCATATGTATCATTAAAGATGTACTATCCCGTTTGGAATCCTAATACCTAATACCCTTCTTATTTCTTTTTTTTTTTTTGGTACCAATACTTAAAAAAAAATAAAATACAGAGATATATATTTTAACAAGGATGTCTATTTTCAATTTCCATTGTTTATTTAAACGCAGAGGCTTTGAATTTAATTCGAAATCTCTCTCCTGAAGAAAAGCAGGCAGGGAATGACATAACAAACCATGGCATTCTGTCTCCGTGCATTTTATTCCTTAATTTATTTTTTAAATATGCCTCCCTATAGTCTATTATCCTTAGTTTCCTGTTTTCAGACTGCTCAAGATGATAATTTGCACAACCGAGATGAGTTACAAAAGATCGGAATAATTGTCCCCTCATTTTTGTTATAGCTCATTATTCTTATCGTACGCACGCACACACATCTACGCACTCCAGCACGTGCATAATAAATAAGTGTATTATGTGTATGTACACACACCCATCTATACATACGGATATTTGCACTTATTCTCCTGCCAATTTTTTCCCGATTAATTAAGAGTTGTTTTTCCAAAGAAGAGATGCCAGGAGTCCTAACCGTGTGAGCAATTTTCACTATTTTGAAGACTGTTCTTGATTCTGACCGGGGTTTTATCCTGTCCTTTTAAAATGAGGGTTCTCCTGCATAATAAAATCCTTATATTTAGCACTCTCAATATATTCCCCTCTACTGACCTGCTCCCGACAGCCGAAACAACATCTCCCAGCCCTTCTCGCTATGGCCTGCCCCATTCCTCTCTTTGCTCATTTGATTTGATTCTTTTCATTCCTTTCTAGTTATTTCCTTTTTCTTTTTTTTTCTTCCCACCTGAGAAAATGAATTGGCATTAAACATCAGGGCATTTCGCTCACTGCTTAAAAACAAAACAGCAAGAGAAAAAACGGAGCGTTTTTTCAGCTGCACAAGCCAAGGGAAAGGGACGAGGGGAGAAAGACGCATGTGCAGTGGGACTGGTCCTCGGTCATCAATATTGCAGATGAGAATAATAAATATGTGCAGACACACGCCAGCAAAATGTGACCACGCACGTTGATCGCGAGCTCTTTCTTCCTTTGCAATGGGTCCTGCGTGTTCATGTGCTCCAGCCTAGATCTGTAAAGTTCTTTCTCCCCCTCTGCCACGTTCGAGGGAAATCCTGGGTAAAAACCTGAATGTCTCGACATAGAGTTATGTTCTGATGCAGAAGAATGAAACTGCTGGGCTGCTTCTCTGCCAGCGGAGTGGGGAATTTACTGTCAGGAATTTATCAGTCGCACCTTTGTTTTTAATACATTTTAGTTGGGGAAGAACGTTTCCTTTAGGTACCAGATGTTAATGTCACACCATGAATGAAACCGCTTCTGCAAATTGAATAATGTCATTTGCATTTGTTCATTCAAAATAACATCGAAAAGTGGTGATGTTCAAGTGCGTTCAAGTCAAAAATCCCATTTCCAGGCAAAAGAGAGTGTCCGCTTGGGTAGCCAAGCCGTGCTAGAACAATGGGATTTGGATTCTTTATATACATGTTAAATAAGTGTATCGTTGGGCCAAAAATAAATAAAAAGAAATCATCATTTTGATTTCTAAATAATGGCAACCAACAGCCTACAGCATTTTCATCCCAGAATACAGAACTTGATCTCAGGTCACATTCTCTTCACAGGGGTGCTGGCTGAATTTGGAATAACCAGCCTGCAAATGTGCTATCACTTTTCTCTTGCTGGGATCGCTGAGCACATCATTAATTGTTTCTTTTGCCTTTTTGGTGATGTAAGCTGAGTGAACTCGCTGGTTTGACACCCCAGCCACAGGTGTACATCAAGCTGCAGAGAAGAAATATAGGGTCATGTCAAAAGAAACCTATCGCCATTCGAGACATCTCGGCCGTGGGCAGACCACGGTTGATTTTACCCCGGCTTCTCTGCGTTTAATATTTCAGCCAAGCACAGGGGTGTCGGTGTGGCTGGGGGATGCTGGGGAGAGCACGTCTCTGCTGCCAGCACAGATCTGCCCTTGCTGCAGCCCCTGGAAATGATCATTTTCCACAGCCCCAAACAAATTAAAGCATCGCCCTCTCCCCCTATTATACTAATGGATTTTATGCTACTTTTTAAATTACGCTGTTTTCAAACACGAATGCATTTGAATGTCAGACTCTAGTACCCAAATATAAATGTCAAGACCTCTGTACATCTCTGGCATGTAGGAACTAATTTAATCATCTCAGTGAAGCGATTTCAGTTCAGACAATCACTTTGTTCGAGTGGAAGGGTTATGAAGAGGGTGCGCAGTCGCAGGAGAGTGCTTACACACTACTTAGGGCCATGTTTTTCTATAAAAAGAAAACCAAGATGGGCATTTGTTCATGAGTGGAAATTCCCAGCCCCTGCCCAGCGGATGGGAACTGGGGTAAATTGTAGCTGGAGTTGAGAAAAATGACCTTTGGCAGCAAGGAATATTGAGGTTTCATTTAGAGGGGAAAAAAATGGGAGGAAAAGTGATGGGCAAGGATTTTCTTCTCTGACTGGAGAAAAAAAGGACAATCTTGTGAAACAGAGGACGCCTGGTCACTGGTTGCTCGGCTCCCGAGTGGGTGATGGGGCCGGCTGCGCACAGCGAATGTGGGAGCAGAACCAGCTACAGTTTCACATATGGACTGTGGGCCTCCTCCTTCCAAAATGCAGCTTTGCTGGTTTCGCCCATGTTTTTTATGTACTGCATTTGAGAAAAGGCAGAGGCAGCCCAGGCGGGATTTTTTCCAAGGGGTAACTGCTAAAGAGGACTAGCAGAAGGAGCTTCTTCTCTGTGTGGGCCAGCTACACACAGCAGTCACGTTACTCAACCTTAGCCTGTGTCCTCAATCTCTCCTAGGAGGAAAGAAAGTTCCTCCCCAATTTCTGGAGGAGTTCAGATTGTCTCCAGGAAAAAGTCTCATTGGGCTCGTCAGCAGGAGCATAATGGTTGTATGGGAAAGACCAAGCAACATCACAGGTCCTTCCTGGGGTGGCTGGAGGGCGAGAGGCTGCTGATGAAGGAGCATTGATGGAGAAAGATGAGAAAGAGCAAGGGGAAGGGTGGATCAGAGCCTGGAGACTGAGTGTGGGGAACAGAATTGTGGCAGGGACTGCAGGAATTGTTGGGAGCTGCAGATTCAGTAAATGAAGGACAAGCTCTGCGTGGGAGAGGTGTGTTTGACGGTGTCCTTTCCCTGAGTGTGCCCTCACCTCCCAGACCACAGCCTGGCACGGTTTGCACAGGAGCTGGTCCAGGTCCTGATGAAGTCGCTGGGAATAAGCGTGGCTTTGGCACTGACTGCACTCACCTGCCTTGGAGTTAAAATTTTCTGCTCAAATTTTGTCTTCACAACCAGCAGGATTAAAAAGTTAGAACTAAAAATCATTTTGCTATTGTTTCGAGCACCTCCAAACAAAACAAACTAAAAGAATAATCAGAAGTGCAATCCATTTTGGAGAGCTTTGGTGAAAGAGGCTTAATGTGTGGGATTACTTGTTACAATTAGATGCAGTGTAGATGATATCAGATGATATTAATAGCTCTAACATTTTTTTTAAGTGTTAGTATCAAAACTGCCCAGCCTTGATAATGAAAACAGGCACAAGCCAGCTTTGTAAAACAATCAAAAATCAATCCAACGTGTCAAACTCAACATATCAATGAGCCACTCTGCAAGCAGAGGGGTTTCTTCGGAAGCACTGTCAACAGCCAACGCTACCCTCGTGCCTGATCCGTCCAGCTCTGCTAAGTGGAAAGATTTCTCTCTTTTTCTTTTTTTTTTTTTTTTATAACCCAATAGAAGAGAAAGGAAAAACAGGGAAATGTAACAGTAATTCATCTCAAGTATCCTGAAGGACAATTAGTAACAAAGGCTAGCAGTGGTAAGCCTGCTCTTTGGTGTGGTTTAGGAGATCCGGGGCTGTAATTATTGAGCCATCCTGCTGAATAGCACAATCAATGCTTGACGGCTGCGTGGCAGCGCGCCGGTGCCACGGCTTCAGCTCTTGTGTAAATGAACCGTCAGGCTGGGGGGGAACGGGGGGCCATTGTGTTTACCCGAGCTGTGATTAGCTTTTAGCGAACAATGAGTTCTCAATCGACGCAAGACATTTTAATGGTGTTGTCGGGATCTTTCTTAATAGGAGGTTCGGGTGATAGAAAGGGAGGGAGGGAGAGAGAAGGGGAGGAGGAGGAATTTCCCCCCACGCCGTGCAGGTGCGAGGGGCTGGTGTGCACGTAGCCAGCTCTGCTCCCCAGTGGAGAGGCCCTTCCCAGCCAGATCATGGTCCTTGGCACTGGAACTGAGCTGGAAGCAGTCGCCTGGTATCGGAGCAACAGGACCATCGCACAGTCCTGCCAGGCTTCATGACTGGCTGGGCAAGTGACGTGGTTTTGCACCCGATGACACATTTTCCTGCCTGAAGGTCTTCAAACCTCCCCTTTCTTCCTCCATTGAGCTTGGCTTTTCCTGATTTGTAACCTCAGTGTTTGTCCCTCTCCCTCTTCCTATTTTCATCCTTTTCTCCCATCCCTCTCAAAAAGAAGCTTCTCTTCTCTCTCCTGCAGCATCAAGCTCAGGCTTTTCAGCCTTCCCTTTAAACTCCTGCCTAACTTCTCACGGACAGGTCTCTATTCTTGTCCTGTCTTAACTTCCTTCTTTCAGAGCAGAAATATTTATCAAACTGTTCTTCAAACCTGACGGTAGCTTCACCTCTCCTTTCACTTTTCCCAGCACTGCTCCTTAGATTGCAAATTCATCCCTTCCACCGTGTGCCGAACGAACATTCCAGCTTGAGCCAAGGAGGATCCAGGAGAGTGTTGTGGGTGCAGGTCCGAAGGTTAGGGACCCCACCAGATTATGGTTGTTATTCAAAAAGTATTTGCTAGTCTCCTTTTCTCCACAGCTGCAAATAGTCCAGACTCAGAGAGCATCACTAAATGGGGGAGGGACAGGTAAGCCCAGTGCTTTGTTTCCAGCTGCACCCCAGAAAAGCAAGCCCACACTTCCAACGTACCTATGAAAATTTACTTTTTGCCCAAAATTCCTTCTAGTCCCTAATGCTCATCCCTTCTGGAAAGGAGAAATATCAAGGTAAATAAATACCTGTAAATTCCACATTACTCTGTGCTTATTTTAATTGCAGAAGCGTCAAACTGAGTGACAACAGGAGTGTCCAAATGTCGTAGGAATGCATTTGGTCTCTTCACTTAGGCCTCATTCAAACACACTTTTGCAGCCAACCTGTTGAATGCCACCCCTGTGGCAAGACTGCACGCGTCCCATCCAAACCCCACTGACACTGGGGCTGGTACGTGAGATGCTCGACCCCTGACATTCGGCTCCAGTGAAGTTTAGTCCCATGTTTCTTGAGAATAAGTTTTATGAGGAGTGGTTGAGGGCCCTGGGGTTGCTCAGCCTGGAGAGAAGGAGGCTCAGGGGAGAGCTTCTGGCTCTGACAGCTCCTGACAGGAGGCTGGAGCCAGGGGAGGTTGGGCTCTGTTTCCAAGGAACAAGCAATAGTACAACAAGAACTGCCCTCAAGTTGCCCCAGGGGAGGTTTAGCTTGGAGCTGAGGAACAATTTCTTCCCCTTGAGGGTTGTTAAGCCCTGGCCCAGGCTGCCCAGGGCAGTGGTGGAGTCCCCATCCCTGGAGGGGTTTCAGAGACATGTAGACGAGGTGCTGGGACATGGGTTAGTGGTGGGATTGGCAGTGTTAGGTCCATGGTTGGACTCTATGACCTGAAAGGTCTTTTCCAACCCAAACCTGATTCTATGATTCTTCCTCCAGCTCAGCCATTAAGCAAAGCAAGGCTGGAGGCTGCAGGCTGCTCGGGGCAGGCACGGTGCCTTCCCCCTGAACCACCACGACGCACCTCTGCAAGGCAAGGCAAACTCTGCAGATGTAATTGATTAGTAACTATCAGCTAATTACAGGGTAATCACACGATTATTTTTGCTTTGCAAACTGAAGAGTTGTCACGAGATTGAATAATTGTGCGGGGCAATTTTCCACGCAGGCACACGCTAATGCTGAGTAAAAACCAGATCATCTAAAGGCTGCCTACAGCAGGTAGGATTATTTCCTTCCTATCACTATGTAAGTCCAGCGTGCACATCGCTGCATCGTCTGTTTCTACCAGGAGGTTTGGATCCCCTGCTTTAAAGTAGAAGCAAAAGATAAGAAATTGCATTTTGAGCCATTTCCAATGTCACCGATTCACATTAGTCAAATATTGGAGTTAATGTTGGGTTAAAATTGGAAGATAGAATATTCCTTTTGGGTTCTCAATATTGTGGCATCAGAGCTGTGGGATAAATGCTCCCTCAGAAAAGGTCTGTAGTTGCTAAGTTTAATGGAAGTATGATTCCTTCCTCTGCCAGGGAATCCTAAAGCTTCCTAAAGCTTCCTATATTTCAAGATGCCTGCAAAAAGCACTGGAACTACTAAAATAAGACAGACTAGGGAAAAAAACCCCCACACTTCAGTAATTAAAAAAAAAAATAATATAAAGAACCAACATATGTCTGAATTTAAAAAAAATGCTCGTATTAATTTAAGTTTGGCATTAGAAGACACATTTCTATACGAGCCAAGAGCTAGCAGAACATACATGGGAATATTTTAATTTATTTTTTAGTCCAGGAAAAAATGATACAAGAAACAAATGCCCTGAGCACGTTGGTGAATGTACAGGAGGGTGGTTCAGAGCCTCAGCCGATGGAACTAAGCCTCCACCATTGGTTGCAATGGAGATACGAGAATTTTCATGGAGCCTCATGTACTCCCAGCCTGATTTAAAGATAAAAACAAGGGAAAAAATATTCTTTAGATATATTCTTTGATATTTTTTGGATTCTATTGGAATGTCTTTGCTCCCAGAAGAGGATCTACTGGTAATATTGCATCTGCAATTAATTTTGAGCGAAACCAAAAGCTCACACACACTCACTGATCTGAACTGGAAGAACTGGGACACTTCCCAATCATTTTCAAACTGCCTCCTGCCACCCTCACACCCCGTATTTCACTGTGCACCAGTTCAGCTTTCTTTAGTTTCCAAGTGTAGATTTTGGTAACTGGAAAAATAGAAGTATCATGCAAACTCTTCTTTTAATACCTTTGCATTTGAAGATCTCAGTGGCTAAACTAAGAATTGTGTTAGAAGTAGAAAGGAAAGGTTGAAAGCTTTAAGTGAGGGAAAGAAAAAAAAAGGAAAAATCAGGGTCACCTGGTTACAGTCAGACAAAAGCCACATTTCAAAAAATGTACCCTGTAATTTAGTCAAAATGGAAAGGACAGGAAAAAGGTCAATATTGTTTTAAATGAGACTAACAGCTTCCTTTATGTAATGGGTGAACTCCAGTGTGTTTCCGGATGATTGGCAATTTAGCTGCTCGGGGGAAAAAAAAAGGTTAAACTTATCAGCACACAAAAGTGCCAGCAATTTATTTCTGTCACTTTCCTACAAATTAACCTATTTTAAGGCATTCTGAACCTCATCAGCAAGCCCAGGTGTGGTTGGCAATGAGGGTCACCACTGGGTCCACGTGCACGGGGGGGGGGAACGTGACAGCAGCCCTGGGAGGCAGCAGCCATGTAAGGGAAGATGAGTCTGGTGAGGAGAGGGCTCATATTTACAAAAAAGAAAAGAAATACTTTCAACTTTTCAATGTTTTCTTGAATGAGCACGGTTTGGTCAGCCCAAGTGCCCATGTAGACCTGGGGGTCTGATGCTCTGCATCTATCTGCAAGCTGGGAAGGTGCAAGGGCTGGATGGTCCAGGGCTATGAACTTGCATAGTTCTGCTGCATCAGAAGATATCAAAGGAGCTGAACACCCCCTGGATTTCACACACAAAGAGTATGGACAAGCAGAGAGGAGCGTGTCTCTGACCCTGTCCCCTCACACACCTCCACTCACCCAGTTCAGAAACCTTGTCCTCTGTCTGCACCTAACTGGGTTTCTTAGGCTGTAGTCCCTAGAGACAGCGTGGAGAAAACCACCTCTTGTGCAGCTGCAGCACCTGTCTGCTTTGCTGTGTGTCTGTCTGTGCTGTTGATCACGTGTTTATAGCTTTATGGACAAACTCAAGGTTGGGGTCCCACCAACGGTGACAGTCTCCAGCGGAGCGGTGGCACACAGCTGGTGTGTGTGCCCAGGCAGGGAGGTTTTCCATCATCTTATTTCTCTATAGAGATGCTATTGATCAGTCCCCATTGATCTCTCTCATGAGACTGCCTTGGCTTTAAGCGGCTTCCTTCCCTGGTGGGGTGTCTCAGTGGAAGGACAAAGTGGGACTGAAGAGGGGACAGTCAGCAGCACGGCTTGGGAAAGTCTCCTGGCATCACGGCCACATGGAAATGGGCTGGGAAAGCTGGAGAAATGGTACAGATGGAGCCAGGGAGGAGGCTTCATGGAAGGGCATGTTCAAACCCACCTCCAAGAGCCCCTGAAAGGCAGAGTTCCTCACAGAGGGGAAGGAAAAAGCCGGAGCAGAAAAATAACACTTTTTTTCCATCATCTTATATAAAAGACATGGGCTTATACAAGAGCCACCAGCTTAAACGAGACCTTTAGCATTAACATTTTCAAACAACAGTTGGTCTTTCCTTTCCATGCTAATTACAGCCTTTCTGAAAGACCAGAGCAGGGCCTCCTGTCACCCCATGTGTACCGGGGCCAGGCAAGGCTCTCTCACACAACACTCTGCAATTTCAGCAGAAAACAGCATCATTAATTTAAACATAATAGCTACAATTTTCAAGAGGACCAACATGAAAGGCTGGTGGATGAAGGCTCCCGTACCATTTGTGGCCAGAAGTCTCCAGGGTTTAGATGCCAAGAAGCATGGTAGCACTGAGCTCCATGGAGAGGTGCTCTGAAAATCAGGGATTTTTCCCTGGGAACATTAATGGCTTTCATCTGAATCCCTCAGTCTCACGGCTGATAATGGTTTTAACTGAAGCAGTGGCTTCCCCTTTAAAACACACCTAGTAGATAAAGCAGCATTTTTCAATATCTGGATAGTTTTTAGTGTTGTTTTTAAATACAAGGATGCTTGACCAGCTGCTCCTCACCATAACAAAGCTCTTAATGATTGTTTCAGATACATCTACTGGTGAATCTGCCAGTGAGTTAATCAGTGGAAGATGCTTGACACAGTGCTATTTTGATCTTTGAGATTTCCATGAGCACTTACAGGCCCTTTTTTTTCCATCTCTGACCATTTAAAACATCACCATCAATGGGTCTCCTTCATACCCAGATTACAACTAATCACTGCCTGATAGCAACACGCTGACCTCAGATTAACAGCAAAGAACCCTGTAAAGCTTACAGAAGTATGATTTCAATTCAGACCATCAAAATATTTTCACTGCTTCTGCTTGATCCTTAATGTTTATTGTCTTGAACAACAGAAATAGCTCGTTTTATCTGTTACAGGGACCATCACCTGGTGGATCTGTTGCATCACCTGCTGTATCTGGTGATAAAACATTTACTCTCCTGATTGCTCCCATAGATGGTCAAGAAAACAGACTGAAAAGATGAACTATTCACAAGCAATGGGGGGTGGTGGTGGGGGCTTTAAAATGCATCTTTTTGATCGAAATAATACAGTGTAATTGTCTTCTAATACAAGCAGCAGTCATAAGAAGATGTGATGTAAGCAGCGTCAAGGAGGAAGGGGCTGTGGATTTCCAGTACAGTTTTCAGGGTCAGGTGAAGTGCCTGGTGTAGGTAGCTAGGAAAGACCAGCTTAGGGAGAAAATCAGGAAGGCTGAATTTTCACTCGCTCTTTTTCCCCCTCTGGTATGAGACAGTCAGGTGGCAGCTCATGTTGGCAAAATATTCACTTCCAGAGCCCTTTAATAACGGCCTTCAGTGATCCTAGAAACGGTAAGAGGGCCAATTTTTCAGTCTAGGGTATTTGAATCAGTAGCTTTTCATATTGAGGTTGAGGCACAAATAGCCATCGTATCTGCTGAAATTATTTGGATCAATTTATGTATTCACCAAGTGGTGTCACTACCACCGTTTTCGCCATTGCAGTGCTGGAGGAGCTAAGATTCGAAGAACTTGACAGGATAATTAAGTATGAAAGCAGACTGGATTTAGCAGGACCCCAGTGAGTCAACAATCCTGATTGTTTCATCATCTCGGCTTTGTGCTGTTCATATCTTATCAGATTAGATAACAATCTGCTATAGCTACGAGTTGAATTACCATGTTGAACTGCACAGTTAGACCACATGAAAAACATCAATACACATTTAAATAAACCCATTTTCAAACTCAGATAAGAAATGGCCAACCTCTACAAATCAAAGGCATATCCTCAGGCTAAAATAAAGAGTGGTCTGATTACCTATTCAGTTATATCAAAGTGCAACAATCAAATGCTATTGCCAATATAACGCAACGGGTCTTATAGCAGAGCGGTAGCGCTACCGCCGCCAGACGGCGAATTCCAGAGCTCAAAGTCATGGGGGGAGGATTTCAAAGGTGAGGAAAGGCTGCAGCCAGGTAGCACCCACAGAATTGAATACTTTCAGTGTCTCAGAGCCTCCTCCTCCTCGCTCCTCCCTGCAGCACTCACAGGGCTGGTGCTGTCAAGCTTCGGTGCAGAAGCTCGGAGGGTCTCCAGGCAGCGGGTCGCTGCTTTTCAACCTCTCCTCTGCCCTCCCTGGACACAGAGTCTCTGTTATGAGCCCATGGACACTGGACCTCTTGCTCCTCCTGCCTCACAGAATGATCTACGCTCTTCCAGAAGTCACATTTTACAGGCTTTTCTACTGAAGACTTCCTCCCCCTCTTCCCAATGCCACCCACAGATGCAGGTGGTCAGATGTGACCTCCTGGGAAGTGGCTGGGCCATGGTACCTGCAGGAGCTTTTCCCAGAGCAGCTCAGGAAGGGGTGGTAGGAGACAGGCTTGCAGGATCTGGCCAACCTGTGAGGACTCACAGATGCTCCCACATCCTGGGCAGCGAGCAAGGAGCCATGGAGACCTCCCCTTGGAGATCTCCCACCCTTCCCCTTTCATCCCTTCTTGTCTACAACAGTATGAGAACCGATCAGAGTTTCTACTCGCACGAAGGTAAATTTTCCCAAGCTGCCTGTCTTTAAAAGGGTCTCTCTGTCTCTTTCCCCTTATTCTCTCTCTCAAAATCCTCAAACACAAAGCTCCATCACTTTGATCACCTGGTCTCATATTTCCTACTCTCAGTAACGCCGTGGCACACAGAATATCTTCCCTTTCACAGGGGATGCAGGACTTGAAGGGCTGAGCTGTTCCATCAGATTCACATGGCTGGGAAGTGTATTAATGAAAATGAAATTATTTCTGATTTGTCCTGGGTTGAGAAGGGAATTAAACCCTCAGAAGTTCAGTTGGAGATGAATATGTGGCCTTTTTAATCACAGTCACAGTTTCGACCACCCCACCAGATCCTGATACCACGTGAAAACTGGGTGAAATCCTGCATTAAGAACCCTATTGTTCAGAATTAATATCGAACTAAATAAAATTAAATGGGAAGCAATTTTCTTTAAGTACTACCAGTCATTCCCCTTCCTCCCTTCTCCTTTCCCCGCCCCTCGCACATTATCCTCTGATCTTTTATGCAGCTATTTGCAAACTAACCATTAGTTGTCAGTCTCCAGCCATGCACCACGGAGCCGGCAGCCCAAGGATCCCGCGGCAGCTCCAGGAGCACCTTGGCTCCCGTGTGCTCGCAGGAGCGTGGAGAGCCCACGCGAGGACACGTGTGAGCCACCGGAGCAGGGAACCACTGTCATTAAGTGAGGCCGTCTGGAAATATCTGAGTAAGGATCCCAAACCTGAGCCCCTCTCTTCCTGCTCTGCCTCCAGTCCAGAAGCAGCCGGATGATGGGCAACCCGGCCGAGCAGATGAGCTGATTTCCAGCTGTGGCTCCAAAACCTGTCGCAGCATTGTCAGGGTGAAGAGAGCAGCACGTGCTGCTGCAGCGTTGTGCTGGGGGAGGCTTTTGCACTTTAGGTTTCATCGGTGGAAAGCAGAAAGTGGTGGGGGAGGAAAGGGACAGTAGCTACTTTATCACACATTTGGCCAATTCTTGTCAAAGTTGCTTTGGCTGAAAATGCTTTTTGATCACAGCATTCTGAGAGCAAACAGCGAAGGAGGATATATTCCCCATAAACATTTATATTTCAGTAAAACAGCCCATTGCATTTTATATATTTTTCTAAACTGGAGAACTCTCAGCTGGGTTTTCTCAGAAGCTCTTTGGCTGCAGATTAGGTCCCAAAGCAAAGAATATCTGTGGAGTTCCAGAGTAAATGGAAGCTGGCTTGGCAACGTG
Organism: Chloroceryle amazona; assembly: GCA_027560015.1. NCBI lineage: Eukaryota > Metazoa > Chordata > Aves > Coraciiformes > Cerylidae > Chloroceryle > Chloroceryle amazona. The sequence continues at coordinate 57,323 of JANHFX010024865.1, forward strand.
CAGCATCCTCCTGTTGGAATGACTGGTCTGCAAGATGCAAGTCGGGATGGTAACAAATGTGGGCTGTGGATTTTCTGGGCACCCGTCTGAAAAAGAGCTTGTTGTCAGCTAATGGGAAAGGAAAGTGTCGGAGCGAAAATACCTTTAGTGAGCTGATGCTGGAAGAAGATGTGTGAATAAACCATAACTTGATCTGTTAAATTGTTATCTGTTCATGGCTTATATACCCTTCAGGACATGGTTCATCTGACCAGGAATGGTCAGAGAACAATTTCCCCCAAGGAGCACAGTGTAAACTCAGAGAATAATTGATTTTTTGAATGGTGGCCAAGTTGCAGGGATGTGTGCAACTGTATTTCATTTTGGGTCAAATGGAGCATGTTGTTCAATCCAGAATGAAGTGTCTGAGTCCTAAACCTTCCTTTAAAATATAATTTAGGCAGAACTGAGATGAAAACATCAACTGGAAATTTTGGAAGTATATAATCTAGGAAGCTTCTAAAAAAACATTTTAAAATGTGTATTATTTCAATGTTTTAACCTTTGCTAGTTAAAATGATTTGTGTATCCAAGCCACACTTAGAGAACAGTTTTGATTAATGTTGAATTTGATTTTTAGTGACTAAACCATCCATCCAGCGCATTCTCTGGGATGAGCAGTTGTGACGGTGACTGAAGAAAAACCCAAATCCAAAAGCCACAATCAGGGATGGTGGCATTTTGAGTCCTCCAGCTTTGCAAGGGCAGAGGAGGAGGAATTCAGCTCCTCGCTCTAAGCAACTCGGAGGGTTTCCTCTGTGATGCTTCCAGAGCAGACGAAGCTCAGCTTGGCAGCACGTGGGCTCCCAGCCCTTTATTCTCATCTCTTTTATGGCTGTTGCCACCATAAACCAACATTTTCCCTTACAACTTCCCTCGCACCCTTACGTGGCTCAGGTGGGATGTCAAGGGATCACTCATCTCTCAGTTATCGTGGGATTTTGTCCCCAGGCTTTCCCAGGTGCCCTCATTCAAAGCGGCAGCCTCGGGAGATGAGGCAGAAGAGAGCATCCTTGGGGTTTGGGGATGATCTTCGGGGTCTTTTCCAAGCTAACTGATGTGATGATTGTGAGTTGGACAATCTGGCTGTGCAGCTCCTTCGGACTGTCAGACCTCATTATATTCCCCAGGACTTCTGCGTACAGAGGTTAGGGAGACATTTCCAAACAAGGGGCAAGATACCAAGGAGACAATTATGGATGGGAAACAGAGAAATTTTTTATATATATATATTTTTTTCATTTGAAAATATATACATTGATGAACTAA
>JANHFX010024865.1:58684-89349 GCA_027560015.1 Chloroceryle amazona
ACACCTGCCTTGGCCGATAACACGCAGGCCTGACACTACTTAGCGAACAATTAGGACACATGAAAAGGATGAAGGGGAAAACAGCATTAAATTGAATCTGCATTTTAAAGAACATAAAAATAAAAAGAGAGCCTGTTAATTGTCTACCACTTTGTTAATTCGATCAGGCATGGAATTTAAAAATAGCTTTGTTTTTTTCACTGAAAAAGGAATTAATTACGATTTCTTCCTGAATCTCACATAGGAGAAAAAAATATTTAGGACAGCCATGGTGCTCTTAGAAAGGCTGTTTATTAATAAAAGGAGAAAACCCCAATGCTAATTGGTATCACAAGCACAATTAGAAGAGATGTTGTCCTCCATTTGAAAAAGAACAGAGAGCTAGATAGCTGAAGGATATTATTGCAAAATGATAAACCGTTCAAAGGTAGGAGTGAAAAGGAGGGTCTTTTCTTTAATGGTAAAATGCCATGTTATCTTGTTGAAATGGCATAACTTTGCAAAAGACGCCATAACATTTCAACCTTTTCAAATGTCAGTATTAAAAAATACATATCACAAATCGCTTCTTTATACACTTCCTTTTTTTTTTTCCTCTTTCCTTCTTTGGTGGTTTTCTCTATTATTTTTTTTTCTCTTCTTCTTTTTTTTTCCCTTTTTTATTTCTTTATTTTCTGAAGGGCTTATGTAGAACGTGCAACTTCAAAGGAAAAAGGAAAGGAAACGGCAGAGATGGTTCAAGGTGATCTTGAGCCTCGCAAAACGTAAATAGATTTAGAAGGAAATTTGGCTTTGCAGGGTTTCTTTCCCTCGGTGTGCGTGTTGGTCTGTGTTTTAAATAAAACCCACATCCATCCCACCAGCTGGGTAGATATTGTCTCTCTCACTGAGGGGCTGGAATGGGAGGTCCTCACTCTGCTGAGCACTTTGTGTCTTGTTTACAGGAGAGCTGGAGTAACGACACACGGTGCATTGCACACCTCTGTGAAGGTGCCAGGAGGTTGGGGTTATTTATTTATTTCGTGGAAGGGCACCTTAATCATCACCACCATGCTGCTTACCCCTCTTTTTTTTTTTATATCTTCGCAGTCACACTTGGGTTTCTCTGGGGATATAAATCTGTGGCTCAGTGTAACAAGAGAAAATGATTTTTTCTCAGTTTGCTGCCTGAATCACAGAGAAACATTTTATGATCACCTGTTCCTAGCAACACCGGTGACAAAAAACAAAAGGGGAAAGAAAAGATTCATTAAAAATCCCTCATGCAAATGTTAGAAGCTGTCTGGATGGAGAAGCCTCCTTCCTGTTGCAACAGACAGATGAGCCTGCAGAAGAAGTTGAGGATTAACCAAAAGCAGGTTGAGCCCATGGCTGGCAGCAGGATTTGCTGTTCTTGATTTCCAGATTTGACCCAGCTGACTAGTGACCAAAATATCAAATGGATCCCTTAAAATATTTAATTATTTTTTTTTGGTGAAGACCCTTCTTTTTTGGGAAGCAAGGAAGCCTGAGCTGCCATTCCTGGTTCTGTACTGGACTGGCTAACTAATCCCTGACTTCAGCCTGGCACACTGAGCAGCACCATATGTGACTCTCATGTGCAGCAAACGACGACGACAAATCCAAGAACCTCAAACCAGGAGTTTTGATACAATTACACCTGGAATATTCTGCAAATAATCCATCAATGCATGGATCTAAATGTTTGAGCTTGCATACATATAGACACATTTGTGCACACTATATACACATGCTCACATGTATATATCCATACACGTATACAGCTGCCTAACTCGATGCTATAGAGAAAACACCACGCTGCTGTTACCCTGAGTATCTGAGAACAGAAATGACTTTAAGTCAGCTTGATCTGTGGGTTTTTTGCAATATACGATTGTGCCTCTATCAAATAAACCATTGCACCTCTATCAAATAATCAACGACATTGAATATATGCAACGGAAGCATATGCATTTATTTATACATATATAACATCTTCTAGCTATACATATAAATGGATTATTTACAAAGAATTTCTCAAAATATCGTGACAGTTCATCATATTGAAGGTGCAGTAGTTTGGTTAAAATGACACTGTTGAGCCCCGAGGGTCTTTTTTAATAAATATATTTTTGGCTTCTGCCTTCTGGAAATCTGCACCAGGCTTTGAAACTCCTGAAAAATTGATTTGCTTTTTTATTGCTGCTTAGCCCACACTACAGGCTGGACATATTTTCTTCTTTTAATTGAATCTGCGCGTTACACGGCACAAGTGCTAGGACATCAATTTAATATCTAGATTTTTCGTGAGCTTTCAAAACGCACACACAAAAACTTCTTTAATATGGTTGGATGTTCCTATTTTGCTCCTTAGAGTTTTGATTTGTATATTAGCATTACAGTAGCTGTCCAAGTTGTGTGATATTCCTTGGAAGAAAAAGATATAACGCACTAGAGGACTTTTTTTTCCCTTCCTTTTTTTTTCTGCTGCTTTCCCGCTGTAGCTTATCTTCTTAACAAAGACAGGACTACAGTGGGTTTCACAATCTGAGTAAAAACACTTTAGCTGAGAGACGCACCAATGGGTAAGAACTGAGAGAAGATAAACATCCCCACATCAAGAGGCACCGTGCTGCATGAAAGCGGTTACAGCAAGGAGAGATGCGCAAAGGCTCTCGAGAGCTGCGAGGGAGTCTCCGGCACCAAAGGGAGGTTCTGCCCTTCACCGCTGCGATAATCGTCTGGGGGATGAGTGCTCACCTCGCCTAAGTTAAAATCGTGCTTGAAAAAAAAGAAATAAAGCCAAGCCAGCAACCTAACAAAAACTCAGAGAGCCCAAAGCGCCCGATCCCAGTTACTGAACGAGGCGGGGAGTGGTGGAGTCGCCTGTTTGCAGCCGGCAAGGGAGGTTGTAAAGCAGCAGCTCAGGCAGCACCCTGGGCAAAGGGGGAATGGGATGAACATGGGAACTTCTGAGTGACGTGCACAGGCAGGTTTCGACTGGGTTTGATGCCTTGATTGCACCCCCCATGCCTTCAAGTCCATGAGTAACACACTGTCCCACTGATGGAGTGGGGCAGGACCGGGCAGCTGTAGGTGTTCTAGGCCAGCTAAAAAACTTCAGCAACATGAATGAATTAAAAGTCTTGATTAATTTCTCAGAGAAGGAAGAAATAAGCAGTATGAGGCCAACAGAGCTTAAACCACATCCTTTGTGTAATGGATGTAGGTACATCCTTGAAAAATCCTTATGCAACAGGCGTGCTAGAAGAGTGGGAAGCAAGGTGCTCATACAGTGCTCATAGTCTGATTGCATCTACAGAAATTACCAGGGCAAAGAAGATTGGTGTGCCCAGAGTTAGGCCAGCACCAGCTTCTCTGGTGCTCAGAGACCCTAGACGTGTGCTCCTATTCCTAATTCTGGAGCACTGGCCACCTCTTTTGAATCCAACCCTTTACTTTACTCACTGAATTATTATTTTGAGGTTTCATCCATCATCTGTTGAACAGGAGCAGGACAACCACTCAGAGAAGTCCCTTCACAGGCTGTGCAGTGCACGGGTCTGAGATTGCCACTGAGGTTTAGGACAAATAACCCAAACCCAAGATACCTTGTTTTAAATATTTAGGTTTTGTCCTAGTGCCACGTGAGCCTGCTAAGTAAGTGTGTTGTGGGGCAAAAAGAGAAACACATCGATACAGCCAAGTCCCTGTGTGATGAAGGTAAGGCAGCTGTACAGCCCTGCACTCGACCGGTATTAAAGAGTTTTCACTTTGATGTAAAGCCTTTTCCCCACTGGATGGGATAAAATCTCCACTTCAGCTGCCTGCTTCCTAACTCAGAACAAAGCGGGGCCTCCACGCTCCCAGAGAGAAAAAAAAAATAAAAATTACACATTAAATGAAACTCAGAAATGAAAACAAACGCCAGAGTTATTCCGACAGGGTTGCATCATGTACCAGCGAGATTCCTGGGCAAGGAGGGGGCAGCCCTGGAGCAAGCACTATTCATTATTATTGATGAATATTCTCAGGAGAAACAGAGGATGTTGCTTAATGGCTTGATCTAATATGCCATCAGAGAAGAGGGAAAAAATAGAGTGAAAGACATCCTCAAACATAGAAGCTAAGGAATCTTCTGGGCTGTGGCTGGTCCCTTAATTACCCACGCTGCGAGGGAGGAACACACAAAGAAGAAGATGGCTTCAGTGAAAGTCCTTTGAGATGAGGTCCTTTTACTAAGTCACTCTACTTGCTAAAGCTGGGATAATGTCACCTGGAGGTTAACTTATTTTATTGGGACTTGGAGTCCCAGGAACATTTAACACACACTTGTGCTTCTGATTTGCCTGCAATTGGCATAAGTGCCTGTGCCAGGCAGGGAGGTGCGGGTAGAAGCTGATGTATTTGGGCGAGGGATTTGTAGGTTTGAAGAGACAGAAGAAAAAAGATAGGAAAAAGAAAAGGTCTGAAGATCATCTTGCGCTGGCACGGAGTAGATATTGTGCAGACAGAGCCAAGGATGATCAGAGGAGCTTTGGGGAAAGCAACACCTGTGGCCAACAGACCCACAGATGTGGATGTGCTGCTCCTTTACAAAGTCGGAGGTTTTTTTCCTCTAAATCCTATGGAGAGCAAAGGCAGCTGATAGGGCACCTTACTGGCTGGCCAGGCAGGTTCAGAAGTGCCCAGTGGGACCTGTTTATCTGCTGTCCACTCTCTAAAACCATTCAAACAGGGCATACAGTTAGAAAGAGGAACCCTGACTAACTGCCAGCCCTTGAGACACCTCTCTGTGACACGTCTCTCTTTAGGAATCTTCCTCTGATGGCTGTGAGGACTTGCAAGCTCTGGGGACTGGGGGTTCCCCATCACAATCTCCCACATCTCTTTGCCCTGAGCGGGGACCCAGAAAGTCCCCTGAGACCTTCTGGGGAGTGGTGGGCTCCCAGAGGACCTTGCAGTGGGCGCTGGGGATGCCCTGCCACCTGTACGCAGGGCTCCCAAGCCTCGCATACCCATGAAACCCCTCCCCAGCTGCCTGCAACGGCAGAGGACCACCCCAGCCAGCTGGCAGGCGAGGAGAGCAGCAAGCAAAGCAGGCAGAGGAACCATTAGGAAAATATCTCTGGCACAAAGCCTGGCACGCGTGTGGTGCCAGCGCACGGGGAGCCTGCGGGGAGGAGGAGCGACAGGATGCTGCTGGGACTGGCCCCAAGGTCCGGGTCTCCAGCTTGGCCCTTGATTTGGCTACAAGCCTCACTCATTCCCATGGAGGATGATCTCCAGGCTAGGGTGGTGCAGCTCCTTGGGCTTTAGGAAGGTTTCTAGCGGCGAGGAACGGGTGCGAGAAGAGACGCAAGCTCGGGGTATTGAGGTAGGTGCAGGACTGGAGCTTCCAGAGCATCGGCCAAGGGAAAGGGATGGGCAAGGAGCCATCTCCCTGCAGGGAGACACTGGATTAGCAATACCCAGTGCTAAAAGGCAATGGTCTACAGGGTGAGAGCACCCAAATGACCCAGTCTGGTCCACCTCCTGCCTGCTACTGTACTGATTTGCTCGGCTCACAACCCCTCGCTCTGTCAGCAGCAGGGAGAAACCGGGGCCCGGTTCTCTCCTCGCTCCCAGCTCATCTCCCCCCACTGGTTTTGTTAAATGCAGCACATTTCCAAAGAAGCAGATTTTAATTTCAATAAACTCTGTAAGAAATAGATCAGCGCTAAGGAGGGGAGCAGCCACAGGAAGTGAGTTTAACTGCTCGGCTGCAGAATATTAATAGGATAGAATGTTATTAGAATAATTTTTCACCGTTTATTAGAATAATTTTTCATCATGAATAATAAATTAATAGAATAATTTAGTACCGCTAGCCCTCTGTTTGAAAGGGTATTTTATTTAAAAGTAGCTTGAAAAGTGGCGCTTGGGGAGGTGGGATGGGGGGCAGACCCCGGGAGGAGGCAGTGCTGTGAGGCTCCATCGTGCAGGGACCCTCCGTTTGCCTTTATCCCCCTCAATTTGGGAACCTCCTCCTCACTGCCCAGCTGGGGAAACCCAACTGGGTGGCTCCATCACTGCTGATGGCTCTGGGCGGGTCTAGTTGGGGCAGGAGGTGGTTGGAGCAGAGGATTCGGCTCCTGCAGCCCTGCAGCTCAGGCCTCCTCCTGCCCAGCGCTGCATCACCGAGCATCCTCCACAGCAACACGTCCCAGTGGAAAGTTTCCTTCCAGCAGCCTGGGAAGTGGCCACATCCACTCCTGGGTACCTTTATCTGGCTTTAACCCCTTGCTTCCCTATCCCACAGCGGGACATTGATGCCCACAGTGGTAGTTCTGTGCAAGCCAAGAGGTCTCTCTCTCTCTTTCTCTCTCTCTCTTCTTTTTATTTGCATCTGTGTGGAAGATAATCATTCCTCAGAAGGCTATTCACACCACAAAAGCACAATGACATTATTCTCTCCCTCTCTCTCTCTTTCTACTGTTTTACTCTACAACTGACAATTAATGTTAGAAAGAACATGAAATGGAGGAGAAATTACAGCAATTTATCAACTGAAATTATAGGTGTAGACACATGTCAGCAGTGGAAACAGTTTCTATCAAAATTAAAGTATTTAGAGATTTTCCTCAAATTTCAAATTATGCAAATCTCATTTTTGTGATAGGCTGGTACTGTAGCTTTAATTGCAGGATTACCAGCAAGCTGCAAACTGCACTTGTAACCAGGACTCAGCTCTTCGGAGAGAGGCTCCCTTCTCTCGCACAGCTTATTAATTCAACAAAGTTCCCATCTCTTTAACAAATTAAATATGTTTTGCAGAACAGGCAGCGGTTCTCTTGGTTTCAATCTGTCACGAAGGACCCTGCTGTTTGCAGAGGTTACTCGACAGCTGGATGAACAGACAGGTTTGAGTCCAAACACGGATTCAAATGCATATTTATACATAAAACATATTTATACAACAACATCGCGGGAACAGCTTGTGCTGCTGAAGTTCCTACGATTCCCTTCGTGGTAAGAACACCGTAACCAAAAACGGAGGAGGAATTTGGATTTCAGCTGCTTTCTCAGGTCTTTCTGGATTGGTGAAAGCTGCTCTGTGACCCTAGGAGATCACGGGCACTTCCATGAGGATGGAGCTGGAAATAACGCGCATGGCAGGAAAGCCCCGTGCTCCTGAAAAGCTCTTTGATCATTAGAAGGCACAATATTCGGGATGCCCTTCCTCTCCCTTCCCCCCGTTTTATGTTCCTCTGATGTTGCAAAGGGAGCCAAGGCTGAAGCACAGGAGCAGGCAGTAGCTAGGAGAGGCATTTGCATGGAGGGTGCCAGGAGACTGCCAGGCAGAGGAGGGGAGATGTGATGAGTGGCTCTAGAGTGCGAGACATCCCTTTGCTGTACCACAAACTGGGATGCTGTGGTTCCTCTCATACCCTCCACAGAGCCAAGACGGGAGGAGAGGAGAACATCTTTCATCTCCAGGGGAGAAGGAAAGAAAACTCTGCGGGTAGGTGTTCCGCAATGCCAGGCGTTGCTGGGGAAGGAAAGAAAACATTGTCTTCTCCACTTGCCCCGTGGCAGAAGAACAGGGTTACACTCTGCTGAGTTGTGACACTGACAGCAGGGACACCTGTACATCACAATATTTCATCTCAGTGGGCCCTCATCGCATATCTGAGTGCAACTATTTAGCACCAGCCTGGGTTTTAGGCAGTTTGCAATGCTGCTGTTTAACGTGAGAACATCTCCAATGCTGTTCAATCCCTTGGTGCTGAGAGTCACCATCCTACAGGCACAGAGGCTAAAAACCCTTTCTCAGGCTCAGCTGGAGAATTAGAAGGCCTGGCTGTAGAAGACCCCATAGAATTGGTAGAAATTGTGGTGGGATTATGAGCTCCATGTACAGAGGCGTGGAGTTTACTCTCAGAAGCAAACTGCACCAATTTGGGCTGGGTTTTCCATGCATTTTGTTTGTTCATCTGCTGACTGGACAGGTGACGTGGCCAGCCTGAAGAACATTGGAGATAAGCTGACTTTTAACTCCCCTTCCTCAAGTGTTCTGCCAACAATGAACTAAATGAATACCAAAGTGAACTGAAGGCGGCACGAGCATCCCAAAGTGCATCAAGTATTTCATTCAACCCCCTGTTCTGATAACAACCACCAGGCGCTGGTGGCAGGCAGCATGTGGGTGCTGTATCCAGTCATTGCTGTGCGATTGCACCCATCCAGTGCCAGCAGCACCTGGGTCTGCTGTCGAGTGTGCATTTTGCATGGCCGGTCGTACACCTACTACTTCTGAAAACTCCTCCTTCCCTGGCTCATCTACCACATCATGAACTGCACAGTAGCTGCTGCACAGTCCACCCAAGCTACGGCCAGTATGTCTCCCTAACCATAGAGTCATAGAATCATTTTGGCTGGAAGAGATCTTGCAGATCATCGAGTCCAACCCTTCCCCCAGCACTGCCAGGGCACCACTAAACTATGTCACTCAGCACCACAGCTCCATGGCTTTGAAATGCCTCAAGGGATGGGGCCTTCAACACTGCCCTGGGCAGCCCGGGCCAGGGCTTAACAACCCTCAAGGGGAAGAAATTGTTCCTCAGCTCCAAGCTAAACCTCCCCTGGGGCAGCTGGAGGCCGGTTCCTCTTGTGCTGTCGCTTTTTCCTTGGAAGCAGAGCCCGACCCCCCCAGCTCCAACCTCCTGTCAGGGAGCTGTCGAGAGCCAGAAGGTCTCCCCTGAGCCTCCTTCTCTCCAGGATGAGCAACCCCAGGTCCCTCAGCTGCTTCTCACCACACTTGTGCTCCAGACCCTTCCTCAGCTTCATTGCCCTTCTCCGGCCACACTCCAGCTGCTCAATGTTCCTGTAGTGAGGGGCACAAAACTGATGCCAGGATTTGAGGTGTGGCCTCCCCAGTGCCCAGTTGAGGGGGACGATCCCTGCCCTTGTCCTGCTGGCCACACTATTTCTAACACAAGAAATCCATAGGTTTCTTTTAGTGTTTTTTAATGTGGCCGGCCCAAGACACAACCAGATGCCTGGGATCTATTTGCATATGCCAGGCAACGCGAGGCTTCTGACAGTCACTGTATCCAACTTCAATAACCATGATATGCTCCATCTGCTGACGCCCCAGCATAACAACAGTGGGGAGCTGTACTGCCAGAGGCACTATCCTTGAACAGCTGAATGGCTGAACAGCTGGTAAATCATCGAAGGACACTTTTCAGAGAAGAGCAGGGTTGTTGGCCCCACTTCTCGGTGCACACACGTTGTGGAGAGGAGGCAGAGCAGCCACATAGGCAATGAAATGTTAACGGGGCAGCCTCGTGTCCTCTGCACCCCGAGTAGCCACGAGATGAGGAGATGCTGGTGAATTGGTTCATGTAAAAGGAACAGTCTAATTGGAAGAGTTATCTACAGGCCACTGAACATTCAGATGGGGTAGAATTTAACCTGTTCAGGGATCGTGTGATGATGCTCCTTGGGGAAAAAGAGTGATGGTGTCTGAGCTGAGCACCTGAGAGCAAGGAGAGAGGCCAGAGACAGTCCCATCCCTCTGTGCAGGGGTGATGAACACCACTCAGCTGAGCTCCTTCAGCAGGTGGCTCCCAGTAGGTTGCAGGACCAGGCTCTTTGGGTGTATATTTTGCCATGCAGGGAGGAATGGAGATTGCTGATCAGCTGCATGAGGAGGGCAGCGGGAGCTGCTGGATGGCCCGGTGGATGTGGGGTGATGGGTGATACTCAGCGTGGAGCTCGTGGCTGGGCTTTGGTTGGTGTTACCCTTCTGGGTTTTCAGAGGGAGAGAGAAGGACAGACCTGGGAATGTTGAGTTCTGCATGGTCAGGAGGAAAGACTCTGGTTTGTCCATGGTTTGGGGTGGGAGCCTGAGAGAAGGCAACAGAGAGGTTTCACCTGAAACTGGGAAGGGAAAGGGAATAAAGGGGAAGGGAAAAGGGAAAGGAAGGAAAAAGAAAGGAAAAGAAAGGAAAAGGAAAGAAAAGAACAATCATTAGGAGAAGGGGGAAAACTAGAATTGATTCAAGCTTTTTTTATTTTTTTTTTTCCCAAATAATTCAGTGATTCTCATTCAGCTGGTGCTTTTCTTAAAGACCAAAGAGCCTATATGATAAGCATATTTTACAAATTAGGTAGCGATTTATCCCGCTTTTGTTTTAATGATTGAAATGAATGATGTCGTGCCGCTTGCTGCTGCTGCTGCATTCAGTGCCTGCTGTTCTTGGGAGCCGAAGACACCGAGAAATTTGCATACTTAATGCCGGGAACTGGCACAGACTAAATAGCTTCTTTTCTTTCCTCTGTGTTTGTAGATTTACTGTAGTGCTGGGTTTAATCAAAGGCTTTTTAAAGCCGTCCGTGTGCCGTTTCACAATGCTGAACTTGCATGTGACAAAGGCAGCTATTTATTACTTATCAGCTTTACGGCGAGTACCACGGGCTAGTCTAATTAAAGGTGTAGGGGCTGCATACCCCTGCAGAAAAAGGCACTGCCCAGTTAACATTCCTAATCCCTAATCAAGGCATGGCATGGATTCATTTTTTGGTTTGTTTTTGTTTTTTTTTTCCTGGTTAAATATTCAGCAATAAGGTTAGGGCTAGGCAGGGAGCTAAGCCAAGAAGGTCCCTTTGGATGGGATGGGAACTACCAAGCATAGGACAGGAGCTCTCTGTGTGGATCCCTGTCAGCTTCGTTCATTGAGATGTTCTACGCTTTCACCTTCCCTGAAGCAGAACTGGCTGGGACATCGTCTTCTTCACGAAAGTAAGAGGGGATTGTCCCCCTGTACTCAGCACTGGTGAGGTCACGCCTTGAGTACCGTGTCCAGTTTTGGGCACCTCAATACAAGAGAGATATTGAGGTGCTGGAGCGAGTGCAGAGGTGGCAATGAAGCTGGTGAAGGGCCTGGAGAATAAATCTTATGAAGAGCGATTGAAGGACCTAGGACTGTTTAGTTGGAGGAAGAGGGCTTTGTAGAGAGGTTGGTGCTGGTCTCTTCTCACAGGTAATTAGTGATAGAACAAGAGGGAATGGATTCAAGCTGCAGCAGGGGAGGTTTAGACTGAACATTAGGGAAAACATTTTCCCAGCAAGAGCACTCAGCCACTGGAACGGGCTGCCCAGGGAGGGGGTTGAGTCACCATCCCTAGGTGTGTCTAAGGGTCGTGTAGGTGTGGTGTTGGGGGACATGGTTTAGGGGTGAACTTTGTAGAGCAGGGTTAATGGTTGGACTCAATGATCCCAAGGGTCTTTTCCAACCTGAATGAGTCTATGGTTCTATGAAGTATCACTTCTCATTAAAGCAAAAACATTGCATGAAGACAAATCCATATCCACCAGCTTTCTCGTGGGCTTCCTTGTTTATTTCTCATATGCACGTGAGAGAGAGCGGAAAAAGGAGAGCTGTAGTACTCCATCACCCGCTTTGGGGTTGGAGTGAAAGTTCTTCTTGAGAAGGAGCTTCAACCCTGCATCTCTTATGACTAAGACCACCACTCCAGAGATCAGGTCAGGCCCCAAAGATTCTTCTCTTCATTAAGATAATCCAACAGTCCCAAATCTAAGAAACCTTCTTACGATAACCAGTTTCTTATTTGAAAACTAATATTTGGATACAATCCTATGTCTTCAAAAACTAGTCCAAATTTCTTTATTTTTTCAGTTTGTTCCACCACAGACAGAAATAAATGCTGAACTTTGGAGGATGCTGATAGAATGGAAATACCGTACTGTGGACAGCTCTGCATTCAAAGCAGTGCCCATGAAACCCCGTAAGAATAGCTGCACTGACTGTAATGAAAGCAGGATTGTCCCTTATTTACTATCAGCAAATTTAGGGCTCCCTTTGAAGCTGGTAATAAATTTCCATGGCAAATTATTATTATTTTGAACAGCAAGAAAACACATTTTCCTCTCTAAATATTTTCTCACTTAAAGAGTCAAAACATAGTGCAGGGGAGAGTAAATAGAATTAATCTCTCTTTGGGGTTGGTCCTTAAAGAGGGAAACTTCTTAAAAAAAAATAAATAAATTGCCCCCCTCCCCCCAACATCTGCTGAGAGCACTCAGAGATAACTGGCAGCTTGAACAATAACTCTGAGGACTGGAGTCCTCGAACAATGGGAGTGGGACGAGAGCAGCCCTCGCTGTGGCATCGTTTCCAGGCCTTCTGCACAGGCAATTGGTTCACAGGAATAAAGATCAAGTTGGACCAATAACACTATAATTTGGAAACAAATATATTGATTACAAGAGAGTCCCGCTGCATTGAATGGGACTCCTTGCGAAGCGCCGTTATTATTCCGAGCGCGTAGGGATTACAGAACGTGGTCTTGTCTGGTGCTGAATTGCTCAGAGTCCTGTTATCATCTCGCAAAGGCAGTGAGATCCTCCTGCAGGAACGTGGAGCTGTGTGCCAGGGTCCAGCAGGACCCCCTAATGTGGGGTGATGCAGCCGTGCAAGGACCACCCATGCCCAGCTGTTCCTCCTCGCCCTTCATTCCTACAAATCTTGCTTGAAATCTTCATGGATAGACCCTGCAGGTCGTGTGCTTCTGATCTTCACTAATAGGGAATTTATCTTTCTTCTAAAGTGACTATTTAATAAAAGAAATAAAAACTGGCTATGAAATATTTAGGAGGAAGGATAGTATTAAAATAATGGGATTTGCCAAAACCTCGACATCAATTAGTAATGTTTTAGAGAACAATAATGGGATTAATTTTAAACTCTGAGGTTATTTTTCACCATCAGTGGGTTTTAGTTAGGTTCAGCATTTTATTCAGCTCTGGAAGTGACACCAAATCACTTCTGGTCTTATTCCTGTCTATTTAGTTATTGAAATTTAAATTAAAAGATGAGATGCACGTCTAAGACTTCAAAGTCCCTAATTCATCTTCTCGAAGCATCAGAACCTCAACATCATCAAAATGATCACCTTGAAATAAAGTCAACTGGCCAGATCCCTTTAAAAATACCAACAGAGGCCCACAAATTGCATTATTTCAGAACACGCAGCAACAAGTCCCAGGATCTTAGAGACCTCAGGGTCTGTCTACCTAACTGATGAAGAAAAGCCACCTCTCCTTGTTCTACCACTCCTCTGTGTCTACTCGATAGCACAGAACAATGTTTATTTCCACCTCATCTCCTTCTAACACGATTGTCACCATCATACTCTTTTCATCACATCATTTCTCTTCAAAGAGTCCAACCTCAGGCTCCCAAGACAACAGGCACCCAAACTGACGACCATTTCTTAAAACTTTATCCCTGCAGTGAAGTTAAATTACAAAGTTGCATTTTTTCTTTCCTAAATAATTTTCTCTGCATTTTAATTCCTTGCAGTTTGACAGCCTTAAAGGAGGCACATCAAGCTGGACCAAAGGATTCCCCAACTCTAAACGAAGCCTGTTTTAAATGATTGCAACGTTTCATTGCAAACTAGGAATTATAATGTAAAAAGTCATGCTTTCCCCACCAGACAGGTAACAGCCCCATGCAGACCTTTTTTTTGGGTAAAACATATGCAACAGCACAACACATATCAAACTAAGGACAAAAAAATAAATAGCAGGACCACAAATTTTCAACTAAGGTTTTGCATTCAGTCCACTCTGCTTGAAACCACAGGTAGAAGATCTAATGGCCTTCTCAGGTCTCATTGGGCTTGTGCAGCTGTGACTCCAGCTAGCACGAGTGTTAGACTAAAGGGGACAGTGACAGCACAAAATGGTGTTATTTATAGACTGATTTGCCAACATCTAACATTTCTGCAACAGACTTAGATGTTATCTTCACTCTGGTCACCACGTAAACCTCCAAACATACCTGCAGTCCCATACCTTAAAGACAAAACAGAAAATTGAACTCTCTGGGTAATCATAAAAGTTCCAAGCGATACCAGAATGGCTAGGAGGATGCTTTTTATACACAGTGAAGCCCTCTTGGGTGAAGGTCATCAGACTTCAACTTGAGTTGGACAATTCCCAGATTTTTGCCTTAGTGAATGGGCACCAACTGGAACCCAGGAGGTTCCCCCTGAGCAGGAGGAGCAAGTTCTTTGGTGTGAGGGTGTGGGAGCCTGTCCCAGGCTGCTCAGAGAGGTTGTGGAGTCTCCTTCTCTGGAGAGATTCCCAACCCAACTGGACAATGCAATCCTAAGACCCCTGCTCTGGGTGACCCTACTATAGCAGAGGGGTCGGATGAGATGATTTCCAGAGGTCCCTTCCAACCACTAGCATCTGTGATGGTCATCAGACCTCAACCTGAGCTGGACCATTTCCAACTTTTCGCCTTTAGGGGAGGACAGCTTTCAGACCCAGGCTGCAGAGTCCCTTCTGCCCATGGGAAACAGTGCTCGTTTTCCTCTAGGTGTGGCAGTCAGGATAGAAACTTGGTTCTATAATCGATTTTATTCCATTTTATTACTCTCAGATCTTCCAGAGTATTACAAACTCTCAGGAGTCCTTTTAAGACATCTGCTGATGCTTCACTTATACATCAAATTTCCCCTTCCTGGATACTTGGCTGGGTCCCATCCCCCTCTTGAGCTGCAGGAGCAAACTCCAGCAGAGCACAGCCTGGCAGCCATGCACTGAGACCACCACCACCTTTGTGATGAAGCCCCCAAAAAGCTGTAAGGGGGAATTTTTCCCTATGTGAGCTCAGGTTTTACCTGTCAAACTTTTTTTGTTACATCTTATCAAGACACTTTATCCCTCCTTCTCCCCAGACAGCAACCACAACAGCTAAAATCAGTATTTGCTGCTATAGGTGGATCTACAAAAGGGTTTTTTTGAGGTGTGCTGTGTCTGGGGGAGGTAGCACCCTCCTGACCCTTCACCCTCCTGACTGACAAGGCTGTGTCAGATGGTGTCTGAGAGCGTGAGCATGTTTGAGACAGGGAAAAGTAACTGGGAAAGAAAATATTTTCAACCAACATTTCTCTTGAATCAAAATTAAAAGCTGAAAAGATTTATTACGGTGTCATATTCATGCTGCTATATTTAAGGTGATGTCAGTGTTCTCAGCATAATCCTTTTTATGCATTGAGGATAAAAACTCAGCCAAACTACTCTGAGCTGAAACTTGTCCTAAAATGTTTCCTACTTGAAACATTGATCTGATTTTATTCAATTAAAAAGAAAAGTAATTCAAGAGTTTTGTGGGTTTAGAGACGAGAAGAAGGAGGAATTCTGCCCATAGATGTGTCTCTGCTGATTGTGAGCAAAGTCAAGAGACCCACGGGAGATGATGTTAAATGTTCACATGCCTTTTTTTTTTTTCCTGAAGTGTCCCTGTGTGAAAAGTACAGAGCTCCTTTGAAGAAATTTTGATACCTATTTGTGATTTTATTTCCAGAAAACTACTCAAATGCTGCTCTGAAGGCAATGACTAATTTCCTCTCAGGCTTGTCTATGGTATTCATCAGTCTAGCATTAATTCAGGAGAAGGGTGACATTACTGCCACTTTACAGAGGAAAGTTCTGAGTCACAAACAGGAAGTTCACCAAAACTCACTACTTTGCAGTACCCAGATTTTGATGATGCAGAAGTATTTCACACCCCACTGAATGTGGCTGGGGGAGCTCAGCACCCCTCTAAAACCACATTCCAGCAAATCAACCCCCAAATGAGCAGCTTGCATTGATTAATCAGTCCAGAAATGTTAGCACCTTGTGTAGGAACCCTGTGAGGTTGGTAGAAGGGGGTATATTATCCAGATCTTCAGAGGCAACGTCTTAAATCCAGGACTCCCTTTCTAGTTGTTTTTTATTGGAAATTTATGGTTTGCCCTGAAACTTCACAATGGTGAATTTTGGAAAAAAAAAAAATCAATTACTACAGATTAGAGGCTTCCAAGAAGAAAAAAAAAAAAAAGAAATCAAAGGAAAAAACAACAAAACAAAACAGGTTTTCCCATGATACAAAATGAACGTCAATCTGCTCTGTTAAATTCTGGCTATTACAGCGGGATGCGGAAGGATTTGATGCTGGGAATATGTCTGTTGCCTTTCGAAGTTCCCATGAAAATCTGTTCAAATTTGGCCGTGCTAAATGCATTTGTGATTTGTGAAACTACTATTTGCACATGCTCAGTAGAGCCTTGGGTTGGTTTTGTTTTTTTTTTTTTTATTTTATTTTTAGCAACTAAAATCCCTAGAGAATCACCTGAGCAGCCTGGCGCTGTGCCAGAACCTCAGGCTGATCATACTCCAGCTCAGGACGTCATCGTGAAAGGCAGAATGGAGCGGGGTTTTTCAAGAGGAGGGAGGTTTCAGCCCTATGGATGAACATGTGAATGGCACAAAATAGCTGTCATTATAGTCTCAAAACCCACAGATATTATCAGCAGATACCGAGCCAGAGTCTTTACAACTGTCTGTGCAAGTCAAGCAAAATTAATAGGAGGTTGAGCTACCAGACTGCTTGCAATAGATTTTAAGAGATGCTGCTCTTTAAACATGTCCCTTATTGGGATGAGGTTTGGTGTGTGTGTTGTCTGCACAGTCACTGCTCTGATTTTCCACCAGCAAAGCAGGAACCGTCCCAGCTATCGTGGCAGCATGCAACCTTTCCTCCCCTCCTCGCCACTCCTTGTCCATCAGCTGCCTTTCCAAATCATCTCTTGGAGAGAGAAGAGGACATCCTTGCTCAGGGACAGAGCAAACAGGACCTTTTCTTTTTGTGCCACAGCCCTAAACGTGTCAACACAAGGTCAGACCAACAAAGGGGAATTTTACCTGGTTACGGCCACAGGGAGATAAAAGCAGCAGTGCTGCTAAACAGAATTAGTTAGTTATTTGTATGGCATTTAATTGTGCTGAATAAAGGTCAGTGTGTTCTCACAGTCCTGCCATTTGGGTTGGGGAAAAGAGCAGCTGGGGCTCTTCTCCCCAGCTCCAAGATCTCACACTGCCAGGTATTCTCAAGTGCTTTTTCTGAACCCGTTCCATAAAGAGACTTTTCTTGCCAAGAACCGAGAAATAACTTCTCTTAAACCCTCACCCACCTAACAATGAAGATGGAGACTCGATGGTACCCAGATGCAGAAGGCTATGAAGCAACAGCATTTCTCCAAGATAGTGAACCAAAAAAAGTTTGGCTGATACGTTTTTCCCTGGGTCATGTGGGATTTGCCCCCGTGATGTCCAATATTTACAGACCACCCTTCCCCATGATGTATTTTCTACTTCCTCATCCAGTGTCTTTTATATCTCACGGTGAGCTGCAGCAGATCTACCCTATAATAATGTAACAAGGACTTCTTCGAGACTCACTGGCATCACCTTGCACATCCACGTGCATGCCTGGCCACGTGCTCCAGTTCTCCGTGTGCACCAGCGTGTGGTGGGAAATGGGAGGGGTTATGTCCCAGCAAGCTCTACAAAAGCCTGTCCGTTGCAGATGCAGGTACTGCCTGCTCTTCAGTCCTGGTGCACAGGGCACAAAGGTCTGAGGGTGGCAAACCCCACATCGCAGGACATGGTGGAGTTGCGTGGACTCAACGCCCAGCACGCACAAATTCAAACACATCAGACCTCCATGTGAGTCCTCTCACTCAGGAGGACTTAACTGCACCGAGACGAGAAACTCCACACAAGACTTTCACCTGCTCTAGGTTTACAGCTTTACCAGACAATCTGCTTGGTTATGCTTGAGCTAAAAAGCCCAAAGGTGGCACCAGCCCTGCATATTCTCTGCCTGCCCTCAGCTTCCTGCATGGCTTTGCCTGACACTTCTGCCTTCCCCCGTGGGCCCAGAAAGCTCAGGCAGTGCTGCAGAAGTAACAATACTTTCCTCAGAGCCTTTCCTGAATGTCTCCTTCAGGCTTTTTATAACCTGGTACTACATCAGCTTTTCTCACCGAGCTGCCGTGTGGGTAACGTGCACAGGAGAACATTGTTACGTGCAAACCCTAACAGTGGAGACGCTGACAGATGGAGGAATCACACTGTTTCTCAGGAAGGAAGGGCAGAATAGGAGCAGGAATATCAGAACGAGCCTTGCCGTTTCCGTGTAACAAGCTACAGCTATATTTGGGTATGTCGCTGTATTCACAACCTTCCCAATTGCCAGGCTTTCAAATACACACATTACCACCAGAAGTGCTCTTGCTTAAGTGCTCCCATCTCTAGGATTTCCTTTGAAGTATCTGACTGAAGTAATGTAAAGTGCATTTCAATTGGCAGTGAATGCAGGTTAAATGGTAACAGCACAACAGATCCAGTGTTTGTTCCCTGGGCTTTTGCTTTTACCAGTCTCTCCTTTTAAGAGAGCTGGTTACTTACTGCAACGCTGCATTCAGGCACCTTCAGTCTATTAAGCCTCTTTCCTGACCCTCTATACAACTGCTTGAGGATGCTGTGAGCCGTATCAGTACTGCTTTAGTACACAAAAAAGTGAGTAAATGCACCACCGAGTGCCCAGGCTGAGCAGTAAGCAGTGGGTAAACTCTCTTTGTGCACTCACATTTATCCTTGGCTATAGCACCAGGCTGGCTGGAGATGGAGCCAATTGCTTTGGATCACTTTGGATTTGCATGTCACCTCCCATACATGTTGATGGAGCATCAACTATTTAACCTTTCAATAGAGTACTTTTCTAATCCATTGGATTGGCCAAAGAACGTGTATTATGCCAGCAAAATAGCCCAGCCTGCACTGAACAATGAAATATCCCCACCTGCCCATGCCAGACACTCTCTCCACTTGAGATGGCTGAGCCAGTGCTGCAGAATCTCTCTTTGAAAAGACACCAAAAAATGCAGAGTACAGGAAAAGCTTAACCTATGTCACTAGTGTCAGACCAGAGGTATCTTACCCTGTCTGGTCCTCGACAGGATCTTGCTCACCAGAAAGAGGAGTGACCCACAGCAAAACCTGGGACTGAAAGCTCCCAGTGGTTATTAACCAGGGTATTTTTTAATGGAGAAAGGACTGCTGTGGGTTAGGGATGTGCTAATACAATACCCAGGTGTGTCGGCGGGGAGAGGACACGGATCAGCTGAACAGGGACTCAGAGGTTCCAACCTCCTTCCACTTCTGCACCACAAAATCAGGCTGAGCGACTTCTAAAGGTAACAGAAGAAGGGATCCCATCCTAAAACCTCCATGTAGCAGAGCCAGGCTCACGCTTTCCCACCACCAAACCCTATTTGTGCCTGTGCCTATGAGAGATTTGACTTTAACTGCTGCAGTTAACTTGCGTGTGCTTCATACGTACAAGCTCAAGAGGATTTTCTTTTTTTTTTTATTTCTTCTTAAAGCTGTGAGACATTTTTTTTTTAGATATATTTTTTTTTTTGAGTGGAAAGGGGCTGGGGGGGTTGAAAACCTTATATCTGAGTGTCTTCCAGATCTGGATGTTGGTAGCTTCTTATAGCTTCCTCGTGGCTCCTCAGAACCTCCGCCCATGCTAGATGTTTAACATGCTGTAATGCATATTACTCTGGAATGACTTTGGTGGAGCCATTACAATGAGTTACACCAGTGACAGATTGATACTTAAGTCAGTATATGTTTGCATAATATCTGTCTACGTTCTCACATAGCCCCCCATTACCGGCGCACATATAGCAGAACGACAGCACGGAGAGCCATCTGACTGGTGGGTTCAGCCCGAATCCCTGTCACATATTGCCATGGTACCCAGAGCTGAATCACTCAGTGCGTTTAAACATTAATTTATAGAGTAAATCATTATGAAATGGAGGAAATAAGTGACTATCATTGGCACTGATTTGATCTAATGGAGCCTCACGCTAAATTGATAATATTCTCCCTCCTCCACTTTTTTGGTTGGTTGGGTGGGTGGGGTTTTTTTTGTTTCTTTTAAATAACAGAAACAAATACAAATCCAAGTCTTTGTTCAAAACACCATTGCCAGGTACACGGTTTGCTGATGACATACAAATTTGCCTTACCTCCTCAGGCTGGGGAACAACATCTCTTCCTTTCGGTTTCAAGAGGGACTCAGCGACCTGAAAATTGAAGGAAGACACATTTACTGCTCTCTCCTAAACTCCTTTCTTCTCTGGAAGAAGGCAGTTTTGGGTTCACTCGAGTGGAAGTTGGCTGTCCATTTCCTGATGGCAGCGAAGAGCAGACTCCCATCTGGTTGATGCAGATGCCACTGTTTTGACTTTATCCAGGTGGTCACCCAGCAAACCCTGTTGTGCCTAATTATTTAAGAGGGTTGTGAAACACTAGGTGATTTTATATACCATATGTGCTAGAAAACATAAGCATGAAGATGCTGGGATTTAATGATGTGGCAACTTCAGCTCTGAATCTTTGGTGTTTTACAGCTTAAACCTGACCTTTTGCTTTACTGTAATGCACTTTGTAGCGTTTAGCAGGAAAGGAGAGCAAACAGAACTGGAGCTGGGAAGGTTATCGGCAGTGGTTACAGAGCCACCCTCTATCCTCTATCAAGATAAAGCACTTGACTCAATTTTAGAATATCCATCTTAGCTGGAGAGAAGGTGGGAGGAGAGGGGGAGAGAGCCTGGCCTTTAAATGGAATTTCAGGATTTGGAGTTCGGATGCTTCCTTTGTGGTGTCGGAGCAAATCACAAACCTTCTTCTTCCGAGCAAAACAACACCACACCAGTCTCCTGCTCTGCTTATTAATTTATTTATTTGGAACGCGCGTAGTTTGCTACTTTGGCTTTTCAAACAATGGGAAGGTACAAGGAGAGAAGGATAATAAATTGCATTCCCTCCTCTCTGCCATCACAGGAAACCTTGAGGGACTGTTCAGCAAGCTCGAGCTCTTATCTGCCTTTGGGCGATCTCATTATCAAACCTTCATTTTGCTCCCCAGCAGGAGAGATGGCCTGCAATGTATGATAACCTCTACTTATGAAACTCACACTCCAGAAATCTCTGATAATAGGCCAGCTAAAATGGAAAACCAAAGAGCAGGCAGTGGGCTTTCAGTCACCAATAAAGACTGTACACGTACACATGCACCAGCAGCCACCGAGACGCCCTTATGTTTATTTATATTTCTTTGCATCACTCCAGCTCTGATGGCACCTCCCAGAACTTAAACCACAAATTTAATATGACCAACACCTTCCAGCACACTTGGAATAATATTTTCAAATAAGCCTGAGAGCTGTAGTAGCCTGTGTCTACTACATCTATAGAGAGGTCAGTGAAATCAGTGGGAATTAGAACCTATCTAACCTGCTCAGGTGTTTCTATAAATCCCATCAAACACTTATTTAAAGACTGTTGAAAATAGGAGCTGTAGGAAGAGAAGTACTTCCTGGGGGTACTGAGAAAAAGAAGAGAGGAGGAATAAAGTGAATCAAGCTCCTAAAACACTTGGACATTTTGATGATGTTATTTTCAGTTACTTTCCTCTCGCTAACTCTCCCTCAAGCCCTTTCCCACAACAGTTTAACTCTTTGCCTGCACCAGGGTAATTTATGGTGGCATCCCCAAATTCATCCTTCAGCCACCAAACTCTCCATTTCTGAAGCCTTCATCTCTCTGTAGGCAGCTGAGGAATAAATGAGTCTGCAGCCCTCCCAGGGCAACCCCTTCTGGGTGCAGGCTAGAGGAGATGAGAGATCAAGGGCCCTCCACCAAAAAAAGCCCTGTTAGCCACTCAATCTTGTTTGCATCATGATGTCTCCAGCTCAAGACTCACTTGTAAACTGTGATTCCTCCTGTTTCTTCCCCATGAAGAACATTTTCTGCTGGCCCCATTCAGAACTGAGTGGTCACCTCCCTCTTCATAGCCAACTGTCACCAGCGTGCCAGCTCACTGCCATGCAGCCATGAATATCAGCCTTCTGCAAAGCTCCCTGTCTCACTCATGGGTTGGAACATAACACTGGAGAGCCAAGAGATGGGTGGGGGATTCGAGGAGTTTAGCTGCAAATCCCAGAATTCACACCCATTTTGGCTGGCTTATGCTACACCTGCAAACCACCGTGCCCTGCAAAGCTGGTCATGAGTGCACAACTACAACATACTGCCCAGAGAGGTCATGGAGTCACCTTCTCTAGAGCCTTTCAGAACCCCTCTGGATGCCTTCCTGTGTAACACGTCTTGGGTGATCCTCCTTTGGCAGGGGGGTTGGACTCGATGATCTCTAGAGGTCCCTTCCAACCCCACCATTCTATGATACACCTCAGATCAGAGCTTCTCCAGTAACTGCCCACCCCCGTTTGGGAAAGTGAAGCGTTGGGACAAGTAGCAAGGTTGGAGAGGTCCTTCTGAGCACAGAAAGGTCTCCAGAAGAACTCCCTTGAATGCACAGCCCCATTAATCTGTGCATTCCCACTTGCATGGGCAGCACTATGACCCCTTCCCAGCTCCACGAGCCCCACCAACAGTAGCTGCCCTGCCATGGAGAGGTTGTGCTGCTCTCCCACAGGCAGGCAGGGCATTAGGCCACCACAAGCAGCTCTGCATCCCTGAACCACCCCATCCTCAGCATGTGGCCATGACACAACTTATTTATCACAACCCGAAAACCGTGGCAATCCAGGCTATGAACTTAATTCTTATCTCCTTTTGTTGTACTGCCAGGAGATGTTCTGGATCAGAAAGGAAGCGGTGTGAAGGTGAAACACCTGGAAGCAGCAAAAGACCTTCCCCTCTTTTTGTTTCCACTTTTCTAGCAGTGCAAAGGGTTAGCAAAGGTCAGTTGGTTTCCATCACTAGTGTGGGTGTTGCAAGAATATAGCTGCACTCGTAAAATCTCCCCAGGTATAACACGCTGCTGAAAAGATGATAACACTTGTAATTATATTTTAATATATCATATGGATTATATTTTTAATACCATAAAAAATAATCAGCCTGAAAAATCCCAGCTAGTGAGGGAATAAATGCAAAGGACAAAAATATTAAGATATGAAAAGCTTTTTCTTATTAAAAATCAAATAGGTTTTGGTTTTAAATTCTCTTTAAACAGAATACAGTATAAGAATAAGAAAAACACAGGGAGGTACTTAGTTACCTGCATGGACCATGCTGGGATAGGTTGAACTTGTTGAACAAAAGAGTAAAACCAATAGAAATCCCCCCAGTTTTCAGCACTGGATCTTGGATGTGGGGAAATGCCCATCCAGGGGTGTCCCCCAAACAAGCAGAGGCAGAGAGGGAAGCAGGAGCTCTCCTGACCCGCAGGGAGAGCTTGGCCACCCACACGCTGGGAAGGGGAAGGAAGCACCCTCTGTTCCCCCTTCCTTCCTCTGCACAGGCTGTAGGGTTGTAATTGAGCACACAACCACCAGCACCACCAGCAGAAGGGAGAACAGGAACGGGGTCACCTACTCTTACAGTACCAAAATGACTTTTTTTCCTGTTAGATTAGAAGTTTTTAGTCCCAGTGCCTATTAATCTGGTACTTAGATTATTTTAGACTGAGGAGTTGGACTAAACGACCTTTGAAGATCCCTTCCAGCCCCAAACATTCTGTGGTTCTATACTTTTCAGGATGACCATAGCCTCTCTTAGCAGCACACAGGTTGGAGTTTGAGGCTTCTTTATGAAAAGTGGAATGACTCACTCACTGCTGAGGTCAGACCCTGTCAGAGTCCCCCCCAAAACACCAATATTACCGATAAGGTCAAGCCTACTTCAAACGAACACTCAAAGGTCTTCTCTTCAGAAATGGGTAAATATTTCTCTTCAGAAATAGGTGCTAATCCAAATAGTTCCCTTTTAACAGAGGCGTTTGAGGTCTTCTTAGACAAAAATGTGAACCCTAAAATAAAATCTCGCAAGGTCTCCTCCGCTGCCGACATCCTCCACTTGGCGTTGCACGCCAGTGCATCGGTTGGATTCCAGGGAGCTGGAAGGAGCTGGAGCTGGTGTTCTCTCTGTGTTAAGGGCAGGTAATTATCCCTGCATTCCGGAAGGAATGTTACAATAAGTATGGCTGTCATTTTTCATTACTGCTTAGTGAACAAGGGAACAAAAGGAACAAAAGAAAGTGTGGTTTTGCTAACCTGGGCTTGCAGGTGCTTGTATGTACACAAGACATAAATAGAGGCAGAGAGTTTATTGCTGTTGTTTGCCATGGATATACCAATCTGGGTGGATGTCCCACAATTTACCATCTTTTTAAACTAATTAAAAATCATTCACTGGGAAAAGCCTTCCCTCCTACTTGATGGAAATTCCTTCCCTCCTCCTTGATGTCCCACCACTGGGGTTGTTGGCTTAAAAAGGAAGTTATTTGAAAGGCAAGAAATGCAATGATGCCTCCCTAACTTCTACCCTACAAAGCACAAATATTCTTCTTTTATTTATTTATTCCCCCCCTCCCATTTGATCTCCTCTCAGTAGTGTCTAGACTACAGAATTTATCTTGGTGACCATTGCCTTGCCATGTTGGAAAACATGACAAAGGAATTTGTGTAAATAAAAGTACTTTGGAAATGTGTGTGTTTGTGTTTCTTCCCTCTGTACTCATCTTTGACACTCCTGTTTCAGCACAGACAAGATGAAATCAGAAATGGTCAATACCCTTAATGACTGAGAAGATCTGTTTGGAGATGCAGCCAGCTCAGGGTCCATCTCTGTGCCTATGTAATTTTTTTTGCATGGTTCCTAGGTGTTTTTCCTGACAAACCGAACAGACACTTTGATTTGCCAAACTGTTATTAGAGAAAAAAAATCAGAAGGTTCACGGTGTTCATACTGACTGCAAAATTATCTCCTGAGCTACAGAAAGAACAGTTTGCACTCATCTGTCTGAAATCCAACAGCAAATGGAAAATTACGCTGTAAGCAAAATTTCTCCTGGCAACTGTTGACGTAGGAAACATCAAAATCTGGAAAGGTCTGAAAACCACATAGGTCACAACAGTTACTCACATAGGAAGGTTCCCAGAGCAGTCTTGCCTCTCCCTTTCTCTGCCAATAGACCTTTGAAACTTTACTGAGATCCAGTAGTGACCAATTCACCGCTGGGACATCCCAACTCCTGTACTCAGCCTGCCACGCGGTTCTCTACAGCTTTTGCAAGTCCCCTCCTTTTGCTTCTCAGCTCTTGATGGGTATGGCTGTACTGTCACCCCAGCTACCCCCTTCTCCACCCCAAGGTTCTGGTCTCTGCTGCACCCATGATGGTTTGTTACCAAGACCAAACCAACAGAGACCCAGGCACCAGCTGTTTGCTGATGTCTGCACTACAGACACACCTTGAGATCTCTCTCCCCACAGCAGCACTAAAACTCCAGCCCCAGAGGGTCTTGCAGACTCAGGCTGCCCACACAACTTGTGCCTTTAACCGCTCTCCAGAAGTCCAAGCTGCTGCATGTTCCCCTGTTCTTTCATGTCCAACATACTGAGAACCAGGCATATTTTATATATATATGTATATCAGAGCTACAGTGGGCAGCTGGGAGAAGCTCACCCACACCAGAAGATGCCAGTTTCCAGCAGCATGAACAACTGCACCAGCTGGCATGGGGCGAGCTGGGTTGGCTCCCAGCACCACACACAAAGATTGTGCAGATACATGAGCATCATGGGGCTGATCCTCAGCTGCAAGAAGGCTTCATGATGGACATTTCTACACTGTATGCAAAGATGCAGACCCACTCAAGATAGGTCCTCACCAGCTTTAGCTGTGGTGGGACAAAGCTCAGTGATGGAACTGGATTAGTTCCTGTACAGTTTCAAGGAGGGGCAGCACAGAAGTTGTGTAAAGCAGCTTCAAGCCCATCTCTGCCAGAAGTGCAGGAAGCGAGCGACTGGAAATTGGTGGAAAAAAAAATCCCTGAAATAAAGAACATGGATGAAAATGGGATAGTTCTGATTTGTCTCTCTCTTCTTATCCGGTCTCAACCTGCTCGCTCTAACGAGCACCTTCTTGTCAGTAGCCACAATGACATCAATTGAGTGGGAGTGCAAACCATCAACATTACTTGTGAGAACAATTCAGTTAGGGAAGGTTGCTCTGCTGGTAATATTAGAATCAAAACATCCCCATGCAAAGACAGAGAGGCTAACAATTCAATTTGCGCCGTGAATGCTGAACAGCACATTAAGCAAATCAGCTCAGATGGCTCCGAGTTGTTCTTGTTTAAAGAAGATCAGAAACAAAATTTCCAATCCTGTGTAGCACATCTGAATGCTGGAGCTGAGGCTCTAAAATATTCACGGCTGATATTTTTCTTTCTGTGCGTTTGCCACTGCTGATCGGTCTTTTCCTGCTGCCCTGTGGTCTGTAGGGAACTGCTGTGGTCCTTTGCAGGAGAAATATCAAGGTTACCGTGTGGTTACACCTCATGTAATGGGCTGGAAGACATTTTAGGGATTTTCATGTTATTTTTTTCCCCAAATATTCTTCTGTCATAGATAGCCACTCGATAAATCTTCCAGCAAAACTTTGCCATTTTCCCCACTGTTTGAGGGCCAGCTTTCCAAAATACTGAGTTTCCAAAGTTGCCAATACCCATTCCAAGGATTTTTGAAGAGTTTTAAGCCAGTTTGGTACCTAACCACGACAGGATATACTAATGCCACCTGCCTCACAGGGACCTGGAGGTGCCCCCACCTCTGCCGTGGGTGCTTCAGTAGAGCAGAGTCTGTACCAAAAAAAGCCATGTGCATAACAACGCTCTTTCCATGACAGACCTGATCTTGGGAGAAAGGCTCAAAATGTCCCTTGCCACAGACCTACCCCCTGGCCCATACACTCCAGAGGTCCCCAAACACTGCAGCAGAGCACACAGAGATACATTTATATATAAATAACAGTGCGTAACTACAGGCTGGAGACATGGAGGAGAATAAACCCTTACAGCAAGACCTAGATCAGATTGTGATTTTATAGCCGCAAACATCTCCTCCTGACAACTTGAGGAGATGGAAGGAAAGCCCCCAAAACGGGGGTGTGGAGCCAGCAGGGCTGGAAGCGGGGCAGGCAGCCCCGAGCCGGTTGCGCTGCAGCGTCCCCGCGGTGCTGAGCGCTCCCAGGTAGGGCTAATTAGCTCTCGTCGAGCGAGCGTCACGTTAGCGCAGCCATGCAGACCTGGGGACTCACGCTCGCTTTCCAGCACGCCCTGGCTTGCTTGGAGCTACTCTGTGCCACTTAGAAATGTTTTAAGATTCATTAACCTCCTTCTGCACTCCCCAACTAGAGAGACAATATATCAGGAAAGGAAACCTGCAGCAGCAGCAGCAGCGAGACAGACAGGATGATAATTTCTCACCCATTCTCCTTTCCTCTGCTCTAATACACTCCAGATAATCACACCCGAAGCTAGATCAGACAGGGACAAAATTAACTGGAACTAGAACTGGGTCCTCACACGTTTCTTGCTTGTATCTACACAAGGCACCGTGACCCTTCCCCATCTGTCACCTTGTCCGCACGTCAGCCGTGCTAGCTAACAGCCCAACTTCACCACGCCGTGCCAGCCTGTTCTGCTGTAAAGCTGAAAGGCTGCAGAGACCCAGACGGCTGCGTGCACGCTGCTCCCCACCGCTGCACCTGCAAGAGGTGATGAAGGCAACTGCCCACCCAGTTATCCGAGTCCCGTGCGCGTTCCCACACAGGCGTGGAAATTCAAGGTGTGCTTTCCCCCACGGCTCTCCCTTTTTCCACGACTCGGGAAGTCAGTGCTTACAGTTTAAGCATCTCTGAGGTGCTGTTATTCAGCTGTTTGTGTCTTAAAGGTATGGAAAGTATCTTTGGAAAAGGAACTTGGTAATGAATTCCGTATTTGTCTTTATTTTTCCTCATAAATGAGCTTTGGAAAATTAGTTTTCTTTGGTCGAAATATAACCTCCTCGATTTTATGAAGGTTACTGGGTATACCAGGCTCTTCTGGACATGAATTAATAGTGACTAGTTTGACACATACTACTTAGTTTACCTGGGTAGGTTATTACTTTCTTATCTAACTACATTAATTGATTCTACATCACTTAATAGCTCAATAGCTTATCAGGTTACTTCACTCACTAGACAAGCTAAATGTCTGGAGGCAATTAGAGTGTCATTCTCCGTAATAACAAGTTTCTTTAAGAAGTTGCTGATGAGGTTCTTTATTACACAGATTATAAAGCGTATCTTCATACTGTTATAAATATAGGTACAAATTGAAATTACTTACCAGGAGTCCCACTTTCCCTAGCAACCAGGCAGATCTTAGGCTCATTTTAGGAATGGTTGTTTTCTCCCCTTCCACCCCCCACCCCCAGTGCTCTCTCCTGCCTTCCTCATGATCTGTGTCCAATTTTCTGTCACTCAGAGGTGATCCATCCGTCACATCTATGACCACGGAGAATCTGTCACTACATCCCTTGCAGTTTGCCATTCTCAATGTTCAGTTCATTTTGAGGATGTTACCTCCGGGGCACCAAGGCTCAGCATCACTGTTTAATTATGGCTGCTCTTCTCCTTGGCTGCCACTTGCATGGTAAAGTGCAAAGCCAGAGAGGAGCTCTTCCTGCTCACGTTTCCATCCACCGACAACTGTGTCGTGTAGGATGTTACACACAAATTCCCAGTCTTGTCCCAGCAGAACACCTGAATGACCTGTGCTATCTTCCACCCCATCCCTGCCACCACAGCTTGCAGCTTCAGCTCAGTTACCTGCTTCATTTCTTACCAATGTATCCAAAAAGCCATCAGAGGTGTTTGATCCTGGGCAACACAGCACCTCGGATGGAGAGTCCTCTCTATGCATCTCCAAACACACTCTGGTGCCCCTCAGAAACCAGAACACATTTTCCTTACTACAAGCATTGCATTCGAACAGTAATAAATGCCTCTTTCCATGGATGAAATTAATAACATTTAAAATTAAGTGGAAGAACATTCAATTCATTTGTTAAGCTGTCTACAAGACCTTCGTGTATTTAGGAAAGAGCCCCAACACAATACAACTGATGTCCACTTCTGTGCAATCCCCAAATCCAGCTGCACTCCACAAAGCCTCTATCAGTATTTTCTTAGCCCAAACCAGCGTCCCACTTTTGGGCAGCGAGGGAAACGAGCAGAGGGGGAAGTGGGGATGTAAAAGTTGGGCTTTGAGTTCTGGTGATCTTAGCAGTTCTCGAAAGGCACAATTGAGACTCTCAACCATTGTCCCTCAGGCTGCTGCTGGCTTTTCCTCCAAGGCCCCTGCTCCCCTCACCTGCTTCTCTCCACCTCACCAAAGCCAGCATTTAACGCTCTAAATCTCTTTGCATTACCGAGCAGTTTAGATGCCTTTCCATGAATGCGTTAGGAAGGCTCCTCTGATTGTCACTGAAGTGACAATTTGCCTCGCTCCCTGCGGTGGCAGAGGTGCAGAAACGGTAACCCCGGGTCTCCCCCTCACTTCCAGCTTCACAGTTGCCCCTGGAGGAGTTGGAGTGGGTAACAACAAATCCCTGGGAAAAAGAGGCTCCGTTGGGGCACTGCTATGACTGCAGGGCTGCTGGACCTGGGGTAGTTACATCCACGAGGAGCTGGATGGAGAACACAGCTGATATGTAAAGCAACCATTATTCCTGGATTCTCTTTGTTAAAACAGAGTTTTTAGATAATTAAGATGCACAACTCCGATCTGCTGCAGGGGACAACGCATTGGTTCGGTTTTCACCCCCCGGCAAAGATGTGAATGGGAAACCACCCATCCTTGAAGATCCCAGAGCTATGCTTGAAGGTGACAGTCCAGCTGCAGGCTCAGGCCTCAGGAGGAGCAGCCCTGAAGCACATACACACTTTGCAGTCTTGGAGGTGGGCGAAGGGCTCCTTCGTCCCATTAGGCTCTAATTATAGACCTGGCTGAAGAGCAGTGGCTGCAGAGCCCTGCTGTCAGGGCTGGCAACCCCCAGCCAATGCTTTCAGTTCTGTGCTTTGGTGCACTGAATAATAATTAAAAAAATATTCAAAATCTTAGATTTCATTTTGATGAAAAACACCAACAATGTTATTCCAGCCTCTCCAACCCACACTTTAAAAAGTCAGCCTGGGAAAGGGGGAGAAGCAGGATTTTAAGTGGCAAAGGAAAACCCTTTATCATGTTTTTGTTGTTTTTTTTCACCCATTCTAAACCTCACTGCTATTTTTCAGCCGTCTCCTGTGGCCAGGCAGGGGATAGAAGCTGCCATTAATTGTGCTCTTTCTTCTGTTTCTTTAGGAAGGTTTGGGGTCACTGCTGGCATAGCTGCAGGAGCTATGGAAAGACTGGCAGAATAATGTCAAAGGGTGGTTATGTACTGCTTGTGATCTTGGTTTAAAGGAGGACAAACCCCGTCTCCCTTCACAGATGGAAAAGTCTTCATCTCATCTGGGTTTCTGATAAATGTCCAAGGGAGTAGTGGCTTTTCCATCCCACATGGAAGCTTTGTATGTAAGGAAACCCAGGAGCTCTTGGTCCCTGGGATGGAGCAGAAGAAGGTGGCAGTGTAAGAGCCCATCCCA
This sequence comes from Chloroceryle amazona, assembly GCA_027560015.1. NCBI lineage: Eukaryota > Metazoa > Chordata > Aves > Coraciiformes > Cerylidae > Chloroceryle > Chloroceryle amazona. The sequence goes on from JANHFX010024865.1 coordinate 89,113, forward strand.
AATACTCAACTCCTCCACTGAAGAAACATCTCCATCTTGATGATGGGGACCACTGATCCCACATCCCATTTCAAAAAGCAGTTCCTCTAGGCTCATAATTTGTCTGTGGATATCTTGTTTTGCTGAGTCCCTGATTCTCACAGAATCATAGAATCGTAGAATGGTAGGGATTGGAAGGGACCTCTGGAGATCATCGAGTCCAACCCCCCTGCCAGAGCAGGGTCACCCAGGGCAGCC
>JANHFX010024867.1:0-26824 GCA_027560015.1 Chloroceryle amazona
CGGCCCCCCCGGGGATACGTATCCCCAGCCTCGTAGCAACCCCCCAGCCGGTCGGGGACACCCCCGTAGCTGCTCGGCCTGCCCACCATTGAAAAACATGACAGGATTTTATCTCCCCCGCCCTCCTCCTCCCCTAGGTCCGTGCCTTCCACCACGCCTTCAGCACCAACGACTGCTCGCGGAACGTCTACATCAAGAAAAACGGCTTCACGCTGCACCGCAACCCCATCGCCCAGAGCACGGATGGGGCGCGGACCAAGATCGGCTTCAGCGAGGGCCGCCACGCCTGGGAGGTGTGGTGGGAGGGCCCACTGGGCACCGTGGCCGTCATTGGCATCGCCACGAAGCGGGCAGCCATGCAGTGCCAGGGTTATGTGGCCTTGCTGGGTAGCGACGACCAGAGTTGGGGCTGGAACCTAGTGGACAATAACTTGCTGCATAACGGAGAGGTGAACGGCAGTTTCCCCCAGTGCAATAACGCGCCCAAATACCAGGTGAGCAAGGCTTGCCACAGGCTGGAAGCTCCCCTGTGTCTTGAGTGTCTGACTGTGGCTGGCTGTCAAAAACCTCCTCTGTCGGGTGCCCTGACTTCCTGCTGAATTGGTCCTAAATGCCCATGTAAGGGTCTCTTTCCCTTCCCTGCAGAAGGCAAATGATTCAGTCTTGTGAGGCCTTTCGCCTTTCATTATCAGCTTCCTCAGGCTAGACCTGTATGTGGTGTTCAGTGCATCTGACCCTCAGCTGTTGTCGTGCTTTTGCGTCAAATACTGAGTGCGAAGCATGTGCTGAGGGTGGCTGTTTAGACACCACGTTGCTTTTTAAAATAAAAAATGAAAAGACTGTTGTAGCCTCCTGAAGTCATGACTGAAGTCACCACAGCAAGGTGAACATCTGTGGTATTTTATTCTTCTGTTGTATGGCAGTGTGAGTTATGATTAGTGCTTAGGTAAGGCTTCCTGCAAAACCCTGCAGCTTGTGTGCTCACTGGCAGGGTTCCTGTAGGTGACATGCTTTGGCTAGCATGCTGGGATGTGATGTTCAGATAGTTTCGGGTTAGTAGTGAGAAAGTGCTATTCCACCTTTTTGTCTGTACAGAACTGTTTATCTCTGTTCTGGCTGCTCACACAATTACATTCTGACTGATGGATTTCCTCATGTTACAACTTAAGCTGCATGTATTACATTATCTTGTAATGCTGTGGCTTTGTACAAATACTGTCTTCAGTTGTGAGTGAATGTCTGTGTAGTAACTTTTATCTGATATTCCTAAATTTCATGCAAAGATCACCACCAAGCACTTAACTCTGTCTAAAGGTTATACCTGCTGTTTTGGGAAATAATGCCTAAAATGAGCGTCATTAAAGAAATTCAGATTTCTATTTGCGTGTTCTCTAGCATGCAGATTGGGTCAGCACTTCCCAGACTCGAACCTCTGTGGTTGCTTTCTGCTGTTCTTGTTTAGGCCTTTCTGCAGCAAGAGGGTGAGGAAAGGTTTTGAAGCTGAGAGTCCCCAGCTTGTGTGGGGACTCAAGGATGAATGCAGTCACTGTTTTCTCTGTAAATATTGGTGAGAGCTCAAGTCAGTGATCATCTGGAGTATATTGTGTTTAATAAGACATGTACAGCGATCTGCTCTTACAAAGCCTACTTAAAGGAAACATGGAAGATACAGCTTAGAAGAAAAGTGTGTTGGCTGGAAGAAATCCCCAGCAATGGGGCTGTTGGTGAAGAGTTGGAAGTGCAGTGTCCTGCTGTGCTTGCTGCGGGTGCCTGGGACTTCTATCTATGTCTAAACCAACATGCCTAGATAAATGCAGGTGGCACTGTGCATGCCTAGGTCCCAGGACCTTGCTGTGTTCAGTGTTGGTTTCACTTTTCCACGCTTATTTTGCATAAGCTGTACACTGGAATTTCCTTCGGCCTCGGTGAGGGAATACCTCTGTCAGCAACAACACCTGCATAGTAGTGTGTTCTGGTTCAGTATGCATGTGGTGCTTACCTTTCTAAAACAAGTCCATTGTCTTAAAAATTGCTCTTCACGCAGCAGTTACTGCTCAGTGATAGCAACAGCAACATCTAAATGCAGACTTTGGGTAACTTGAAGGCCATTATAAAGTTTTCAAAACTCTGCTGTGTTCTGCAGCACACGGTGTGTATGGTCACTTTTGGTGCTCGTGCAGGATTTATATGGAAAGGGTTATATTAATTTTCATGTAGGTGGTTAGATACAGGCTGCCTACTGGAAACAGGCAGGAGGTACTTGGGATCCTAGTGCATTTGAGTGCAGTTTGAGAAATTCCCATCATAAAAGCAATGCAATCACCAGAAACAGGAAAGCTTTGCTTTAAAATTACCTGCTGGGTTATGCTTTATTTCTGTGTCTCCGTTTGAATATGCTGACACTTTTTTTCCTTTTTTTTTTTTTTTTTAAAACCCATTCCCCACTCCTGACTCTGTTTCCAGATAGGTGAAAGGATTCGAGTTATCCTGGACATGGAAGACAAAACATTAGCGTTTGAGAGGGGTTATGAGTTCCTGGGAGTTGCCTTCAGAGGACTGCCAAAAGTTTGCCTGTATCCAGCAGTGTCTGCTGTCTATGGTAACACAGAAGTGACTTTGGTCTACCTGGGAAAACCTCTGGATGGATGATGTGGATTTTTTTGTTGGGACATTGATTTGTGGATGATTGGGAGGAGAAATCTGCATGTTGGTTAGAGGAAAACATGTATTAAAGGAAAAAACAAATAAGTGTGGGTGTGTGTCCAAGAACCAGCAAGGGAATCACACAGAGTTTTGAAACGGAGGACCAGCCATACTTCAGGAATTGTGTTACATTTCCTCTTTCTACTAGGCCAGAAAAATCCTCAGGGTTGCAGTTGGTTGAGTGGGAAGCTGACACATGCATGTTGCAACAGATTTCATTGCTAAGATGGCAGTGTGTGACCTCAGATATTTCAGAAAGGATTTGATACAAAACTACTTGAGGAAATTAACCTGAGATTTGTAAGTAGCGTGTTTTGTGAAAGACTCCCATTTTAAAACTGCTTGTTCCTTCCCTTCCCTCCTTTGGGCCAGCATTGGTACCAGAGGAGAGCGAGTCTGGTTGGGTTTTATTTACAATTTTTAACATACTGAGAAGGATGGTCTGTCTGGACTGCCCTTCTCTAGTATAATGATACAAAATGCGTGCAGCTATTTTTAAGTGTATTTTAAGGGTTGTATATATAGAACACATTGAAAAGAACAGTTAAACGAAAGGGTTTGCTTTATTCTAACTGGGACATAATTTCTTAAAAGGGAAAAAAACCAAAACCCACTACATGGCATCAGAAAATACACCTCGGACAGGTATATAACAATCATGTAAGTGTACTACTTCTGTTGTATTGTAAAGCATTTTGGGATGCTCTTGTGGAGTATGGTGCTACATTGGGTTATTTTCTGTGAAAGTTTCCATAGCTTTAGCAACAGTTTTGTTCTCTGACGGAAACAAAATGTTTTCCCCGCAAGTTTCTTTTCATCAAAATTTGCAATCCCCACTAGGAAAGGAAACTGCAACACAGTGGTGAGCTTGTCTTCCTTTTGACATCAAAAATACAAACTTTTAAAAGCATTCTTATACTTTCTAATTACTGTTGGGAAATATTTCAAAATAACAAGGAAGGAGCATTCAGTTTCAGAATCCAGACCTTGTTTTCAGCTTAAATGGCTGAACCTGTTGTTAATTAAATAAAATCCCCCTAGTACCCAAATATTCATCTGTTTCTCTTCAGTCAGGACAAGTGAAACTCTCACCAACCCTTTAATGGGGATCCTGGATCAGGTTCAGTGTTGGGGCTTCTCACTTGCACCATTTTTCTAAAAAAACAAAAAAGTTTTTAAAAACACCCTCTGGAGTTTCAGTGTGCTGGCACTGGCAGGCTGGGGCAGCTGTGAATCAGAGGTGTGGTAAGGAGGAATTTTTCTGGTGAAACTGCTTTCCTCTGAGGTGGAAAGGTCTGTAAGGAGCTCCAGAAGGGCTTCTTTAAATTGGGCATTGAAATCTGTAAGTCCTGTGGCTAGCTCTGGACTCTCATTTCTTGCTGGTTGGTGTTTCCCAGAGCTGTCTGAACTATTTCATAGTTAGGCATGCTTTTAGGAGAGGGATAAGGAAATGTTAATACAATGTCTTTTTGCTTTATTTGCGCTAGAGAATGTGAAATGCTTAATACTGAGCACTGGCAATTCTCTGAGCACGGAAGAGAAAGGAATTCCTCTTAGGCTGGTGCTCATTTCCCACCCCCCATGACCTGAGTAATGCAAGGAGAGTGGTGCAAGCAGATGAGTGAGGCTCCTAGCCTGCTGCTGAGTGCTCCTTGAAGTGCTTTTTACCTAGTAGATAACCAAGTTCTGCACTGGAACAGAGTATGTATGTCATTACCATTTAAAAGGATTTTATTTATTTGTTTTGTGTGTTCTTTATTGCTTAAAGGCAGTATCGAGGTGTGTTCCTCTTGGCTTTGTTAAAGAAACAAAATACGCAGTGAGGAATGGAGATGGTTTATGTGGTGCTGAGAACAACCAAATAAATGACATATGAATATGTTTTGGAAAAATCTGTTACAAGAATTGATTGTACTAAACTGTAAAGTATGTATCTGCATAGCAGAACCGTGGAGCATGAAGTGGGGGAAAAAAGGAAACAAAACCCTGTCCAATTTCAGAAAATAAAATTGTCCCCAAGATGAATGTATTCTCTGTGCCGTCCTGAAAGACTTGATCTCTGCACTTGTTCTTTAACCCAATTAGATGCAAGTAAATCCTCAGAACCTCCAAGGAGTTTTATTCATAAATTAAGATTTTTTTTTTCCCATTTTTCAGACTATGTCTTACCCTATAGATAATTTCCCTTTACATTAGAAATGCTGAAAGTTGAACATTCCTTAAGGGTGGGTTTGGGGGCAACTCACTTATGTAAAGACTATAAGTTATTCTTGGAGACCAATGCTGGCTGTACAAAACATTAAAATAAACTCTGCTATAATTCGGAAGGTTATCTTGTGGATTGTTGTAATGACATCCATGGTGTGTGATAGGAAAATTGGAGTAGCAGGTTGGTACACCAACAAGATGGAGGTGTTGGGACTTGCTATTTGCTGCGTAACCACTTGAAAAGATAATATGGGTAGTTAACAAGGACTTGAAAATTTAGTGGTCTTGACAGCCGCGCTTGGGAAGCTGCATCCTCCAAAACAGGGATGCTCACAGTTTGGAGGTCTCATGATTCAAATTGAGGTGGTGTGCTCACTGCTGCAGCTCTGCAGCTTAGGGCTGCTCTGCCCTGCTGCTGTACTGAGGCCTTCTTCCCAGGTCAGTTTCTAGACTTCTCGCTGTTTCTGTAGCTTTCTGTATGGAAGTTCAATATTTTGCAATGCTTTTAGGAGAAGCAGGTGATTTTAGGAGGAACTAGGAGGCTGTATTTTGTTAGTGAACTCCAAGGCACTTCCCAAACTCTCTGGGTCAAGAATTTGCTTGAGCAAAGAGGTTTGATGCTGGCTCACCAAAATTGCAGAATCACTTTTTCTGTCCCAAGGTACTTCAGAGTCAGCTGAACAGCTGTTGGAAGTATTTGCCCTTCCCTGACTAGTGATTTTAACATCTTTGGTCAGAAGGGACATCAACTCTTCATAGCTCCCATAACAGAAATCAGTCAGATTCCCAAGTCTTAGCTTCAGAATTCAGCAGGACATCCAGAAATTTTTGTATAAGTGAGCATTTTGTCTATCATTTGAATAACCATAAGAAATTCTGAATTTTCAAGTGTGCTGTGAAATATGTTGGGAGTTTAGTAGTTGGTCAGGTTTCTGTGTGTGAGGAAGCGAAGGGCTCAATATGGCCATTGTTTTGGGGCAGTCTGTTCCTGGCTTTGGTGGTGGCTTGTGTTGGCCTGAAGTCAATTACACGAATTCTTTTTCTGTAGGGGGACAGGGGTGTTGCTGCAAAATATAATAAATTAAGATGGCATAGGAACCCGGGTAGGGATATTTTCTTGAAAATGTTTTTTTCCCTACTTAAAATACAGTGGTGAGTGTACATTCTTTGAGAGTCCTGTATGTGCCTTCTCCTAGCAAACACCATTTGCTTTTGTTACTTTTGGCCATGTTTCAGGTGACAGAACTAACGAGGAGCAGATGGCCCTGATCCTGTGGGCTGAACTTATGCTGCCTTGGATGTGTCTGGATTCTTCTCTGTGTGTCTCTGAATCCACCAGCCAGCTGGAACATACTAGGTTTCCTCTCCACTTAGCAATGATCAAAATTTTTAAATTTCCTTAACACAGGGGTGTGTTTTCCACATGGCTGCCTCTATTTTTTTCCTCTTCCCTTTTCACTAGCGTGATAACAGCAGTGGTGAATTGGTCTGATAATAGTTTGATTGTACAAAACTTATTTTCTCTTAAGTATTTGAGAGGTAACCAGCCCTCAGTGATTCCTCAACCTGTGCATTTCAATACTGATATTTCAGTTACAGGTAAATCTTTGTAGGTTATAAGTAGCTCTGGATGCTGGCAGGAGCACAGCTCTAAGTGCTATATGCAATGCCATTCTCCTGACAGTGCTGGTTCTTGCACAATACAGATGATTTGGTGAAACCTGCAGCCAGAAAACAGCATTATTGACATCTGCTCTACGATCCTTTCTACATCTACAAACAGGTTTTTAAATGGTTAAGAGTGTGATGTGTTAGATTTTTGTAAGTTATGCTCGTCCACCTCACCCAAAGGTATAATTTCTTTGAAAGGAAAATTAAGTAGTAAGTGAATACAGAAAGCTTTTCCTGAAGTGATGCTGAACCTGCTAATTTATACTTGAAGCAGCTTTTTCCATTCTGCTGTACGATGCTCTACATGTTGTGTGACTTCCGAATGAATTATCACATCTCCCCACAAGAGGGCAAGGTTAACACCGCTGTGGAGCCTGGGTTTTGAATTTCCTAAGCGTTGTGCAAAGTAAGTGTTTCATGTGGAACCTTCTCCTTTAGCATTTGCTTGCTGTCCTCTTTAAAAACAAACAAACAAACGAACAAACCCAAACTAAAAAACCCTCAACAAAACAGATCATTGTTGAAAAGTGGAAAATGGACATAGAATTTTTAAAATATACTTCTTAATTTGAATCCTTGATTCTGAAATTAGGCTGAACAAATCTTTTGCATTTGAAACAGTTGTTTTCACTGACAGGAAACTGAGATGAAACTTCACGATCACCTTAAAAGATAGAAAGGGGTTTGAGAAGCTCAAACAAAACGCCACTGGTGTCATTCATGGTCAATCTTTTCCTAGGCATGATTTTCTTCTTCTGAGGAAATAGTGGTATCATCAAAAGATTATTTTAAAAAAATATAGACCATTCCATTGCAGTTGAAAAAAAATCCAACAAAATAATTGAAAAGCTATTTTAAAATTAAACTTGTTGTATATTACAAGTGTTTATTCTTTCGCTGTTTTGCCAGCTCAAGAACCAAGGCTGTTTTTTTCCTTCCATGCCTGCACTTGCAATTTTCTTGTGAACTAGCAGGAGTCATTTCATGTTTGTTTGATTTATTTTATTGTTTGGTGTTGTTGGGTTTTTTGTTTGTTTGTTTTTAATTCATATTATTCTACCTATGTTAAAATCTATATATTTATCTGTAGGCAATGTTTAAATGAGGAAAAGTGTGAAAGTGTAGCCTTGAGTCAGATCTGTGAGCTCCCAGCTTCTGCACTCAAACCTTTGGTAGCTTTTTCCAGAAACAGCAGGAGTGATGATTTTTGTGTAAATGACATCCTGGGATGTACCACCTTTATATATCTACATTGCCCTGGATGGGTACCATAACCCCAAATCTTTTACTGTGTGTTTTGCAGAGTGAGGTTTTTTTTGTTCGTTAATGTAATTTCTTGAACTTTTGATTTCAGGCTGTGTATGTACTCTGTTTTGCACAGTGCAGTTTGTGCATCTCTAGAGGTACACTTCAAAGCCAGGGACCGTTGCGAAAACAGCTGTTCTACAACAGTGTGTGGGCTACAGCTACAAAATGCCTTTCTCTTGCAAACGTTCATGCTCAGTTATATACCTGCAGCAAGCTTTTCTGCCTCTCTCTGCCACTTCCAAATCACCTTTTTGGGGTTTTTGTGTTGGCTTTTATTTGTTCTTTTTTTTTTGGGTTCAGGTGACAGAGCCCTTTTCTTATGCTGGATCCTTTCTAACATTGGGTACCTGAGCCCTTCTGCAAGGTCTGGTGCAAGAGCAGAGCTCAAGAGTAAGTACTCATGCTTTTTAAACAGCCAAGAGATTTTATCCTAGCTTTAGCATATGATTTTGTCTTATTTCTGGAAAAATAATTGACACCTGCAGAAGAGGAGCAGAGTTGGAACAAGCATTAGTGGGACTCAGGAAAGTGTGCAGTAGGGAAATAAGCTGGGTTTATGTGCCAGCCTGTTGCCTGGTGATTTTCCACCATGCTGTACAGCTCTGGGATGTGGCTTGTCTGTACTGGCAGACTGCTAGCTGCTGTTCTCAGAAGGAAAATGGAGTACTGGAGGGGTAGATCTACTTCATTAATCACTGAATCTGTTTGGATTTACCCCCTCTTGCATTCCTGTGCAAATGAAGGTCTCAAATTGAAAAGTGAAAGCCTACTTTGAGTTTCTCCCAGATAGAGCTGTGGGGATGAGGTTTCAGATACAAGAACCTTTGTGTTAGAGTTTGTTTTAGAAAAAACCCACAGAAAGAAGTTTTTGGCAGGTTTTTTTTTTCTGTTTTAAGTGAGAACAAAGAATATGCCCTATGTGCAAGAGAGCGCTCCAGTCCTGAAACCCTGCAGACTGGGTTTTCTCTGTCACTTTCCAGTAGTATCATGCTAGAGAGGAGGGATGCTGAGCCCCAAGGCTGAAGACCAGGGAAAGAAAGTCTTTGGGGTGTGAACACTCTTGTCTTGCTTCTAGCCCTGATTGCAGTACACCTTGAGAAGAGCTGTTTGTGAGATGCTGCTGTGTAGCAGGGCTGTTGGCTCTCTTGGCCAGAAGGGAACACTCTGTGGGATATGCTTAGCTCTGTAAGATGCTGAGACAATTTCACTTCCCTTTGCATTAATGACAGAATTACTCACTTCTCTTAAGCAGAACACCAGCAGGAAGGGAGCACATGTGATTAAAGATGGGAGTAGTTTTTCTTGCTACAATTTGCATTGCTGAACAGTGTCAGCACAAGTCACGGCAGCGACTTGTGCCTACTTTCTCCTTCTGATGACTTAGAGCCTACAGTCCTGACATTTTTCTGCTAAAAACTTTGGTGAATGTTCTGGAGTAGATGAGTCAGGGGTTTTTATTGTGTTTAATGTTTTATTTTGTTGTACAGTAAAAAAATAAGGTCAATATACACCTGGGGAGGAATAACACCACATACCAGTACAGGTTAGGGGTTGACCTGCTGGAAAGTAGCTCAACAGAGAAGGACCTTGGAGTTCTGATGGACAGTAAGCTATCCATGGGACAGCAATGTGCCCTTGTGGCCAAGAGGGCAAATGGTCTCCTCAGGTGCATAAAGAAGAGTGTGGCCAGCAGGTCGAGGGAGGTCCTTATCTCCCTCTACTCTGCCCTAGTGAGGCCATGTCTGAAGTATCGTGTCCAGTGTTGGGCTCCCCAGTTCAAGAGGGACAGGGAAATACTAGAGAGAGTCTAAGGGAGGCTACAAGGATGATGAAGGGAATGGAGCATCTCTCTTATGAGGAAACGCTGAGAGCCCCGGGGAAGTCTGGAGAAGAGAAGACCGAGAGGGGATCTTCTTAATGTTTACAACTATCTGAAGGGTGGGTGTCAAATAGAAGGGGCCAGGCTCTTTTCAGTGGTGCCCTGTGATAGGATGGGGGATAACAGTCACAAACTGGAACACAGGAAGTTCCACCTCAGTGTCAGGAAAATCTTCTGTACTGGGAGGATGACAGAGCCCTGGAACAGGCCACCCAGAGAGGTTGTGTAGAGACTTTGAAGATCCACCTGGATCTGTTCCCATCTTGCCTGCCCTGGGTGATCCTGCTCTGGCAGGGGGGTTGGACTCGATCTCCAGAGGTCTCTTCCAACCCCTACCATTCTATGATCCTATGATTTATTTGCATTTGGAAACCCTGTGGGGAAAAAAACTTGGGCAACACTTTCACGTCGAGGTGCAACGGAAGACCAAACTGTAGATATAAGCAACCTGGTCATGGGGCTTTCCAGGTCTTGAGGAGATCTGTGAGGAAACTCAGTTAACTGTTTTCTCTGGCTCCAGGCACTTGCTTCTCCTGCAGATGCATTGCAAGCAGTTTTTTAGAGCATCTGGAGTTCCAGTAGTGTCTGTCTCAGATCATATCTCATAAGGGTTATGAAATATAAGAAATACAAAAATGCAAGGCGCAGTTACTTCAGCATCTGATGCATCCTGCTGCATGCTCTGTCTGAAGACTTTGTGATCTGGATGCTCATTTACTGTTTGAGGAGCGGTTTTGCTTCAGTGTGGTGATGGATACCTTATGCAGACCTCAAAGACCCAGCCTGGGAAATGTGGATGGGTGAAGGCTACGAGAGGTGGCAGGAGCCTGGCCACAGGATGGGCTTGGCCGCGCGTGCGGGCTAGTGGAGGGGAAAGGGAGATCACTTCTGTGGCTCTCCCTTCTGCAGCCCACTTCCTCCTCATTTACATCTTGCACACTGCCAGATGTGGGAGAAAGGAGAGTGGTGGCTGCTGGGACTGAGCTGCCTGTGCTGGACCTGCCTGTGAGAGGGGAACCGAGGTGCAGCCTTACCCCCCCGGCACTGGGGTCCAGGAAGTGGCTGTGGCCAAGCCACTGATGGGCTGATCTCTTCCCACACAGTGCTGCATTCTCGGAAACATGGTTTTGCTTTTTACTAATACCTTTTTCTACCTTTCTTCTGAGTCCTTGTAGAGGATACCTGCACCTTTTGGAGACTAAAAGGTCAAAGGGTGGATTCTGTCTGAAAATCGTTGCTGTGGGGTTCCTGGTTGGTGTCTAGGCCCTCAGTAAAATCTACTCCAAGCAAAAAGGACTCATTTTCCCAACTGTTCATGCTGGAAGCTTACCTGGGACCCTGTGGGCTCATTGCGTGTTGTCAATCTGGTGGGACTATTTCCCTCCCCCCTGAGCTCATGCAACCCCAGTGTCTGCAGCTGTCAGCAACCAGTGCATCATGGCAAAGGCAAGCGAGCCAGAACTGCACTCTGCTCAGAACAACACAGAATTAATTCTGAGTTTAAAGAAGAATTCTTTGAACCCCTTCTTTCTATCAGAAAACCTGTTGAGAGGTAGGAGAGACTCCTGATGGCTGAAAATGGGGAAGCAAAGGTGTCCAGGTCTGAGTGAGAAGAGAACAAATCTGTTCAGTGATTTTACTTTTCAGGTCAGTTCTTCCAACTAATGGCACTGTCTGAAGTCAGCAGCCTGTTTTCACAGGCAGTGGCTGCTGCTGGCAGTGACAACACCCGCTGTTCAGAGTTGGTACCGAGGGTGGGTGTGCAGACCAAGGCCACTGCTGGATCTTGTGCACTGTGGGGGGGGTGCAGAAAGTGAAAGGCTGCACCTGCAGGGAGGAGTGGCCAGGACAGGTGACCCCCAAACTGATCATTGAGGGTTCCATCCCATATATGTCATTTTCGGTATAAAGATGAGGGATCATGAGGGTCAAGTTCTCTTCCTTGCTGCTTCACTGGCTGACATCCGAGGAGGACTCTGTATGTTCTGCCTTTGATCGCAATCTATGTGTTCCTGAATCCAGCACCAGAATCCAGCTCCTGAACCTGGTTCCTATCTGCCACTGAGCTCAGTCTTGGACTTTCCCAGTGGCTGCTCTACAGCATCAGTGGTGATGTAATTGCCATTGTGGGGGGTTGGGTTCAATACTGGTTTTGTAGATATTTGTATATATTCCATGCTATTATTATTATTTTCATTAAAGCTGTTCTAGTTTCCTTTTCTAATCACTAATTCTCTCTCCCTTATTCCCTTTCTCTTCCCCTCTGGGGAGGGAGGGGTGTTAACAGAGAGCATCTGTTACAGGTCTGAAGGGCTGCCCTGACCCTAAACTGCGACAGATTTATTGGCACTCAACGTGGAACATGATCAGAACTCTGATAGATTGCCCAAATAGTTCAAATTACAGTACACTCAGCTGTGAGAGCATCACCTTTTATTATTTTTTTTTTTTCCTCCCTGAGAGATTTAAGGATTGGAAAGTAAACCAGACCATTTAAATCATGTATTTTCTGAGAGCAGTATTATTTTGTGTCTTTTTTAGGGTTTCCTTCCGAGTTGGTGCCATGCTGTTCCCCTACAAGCTGTATGATTATGTTATTGTTTCTTGGTCTGACTTTATTTGAAAGCTCCCGGTTCTGGGTGCTGGGTGAAAGCTGCAGCTTTGCTGTGGTGTTTATCACTGATTTATGCTGTGCTGAATGGGGCAGCAAATGCATCTCTGAACTACAGGTGTTATATAGTGGAATTTTTTACTAAGAATACTTCTGGTTTTACTTGGGGAAGTTCTACTTCTCCCTGGTATGCTAATCCAAGTCCTCTGAATTTTAGAACACCATTAAATTGTGAGGATTGTGGATGTAGTATTTTAGTATTTTTACTGTCATTGAACTTATTTTTAATTCTCTTCACTGTGTGGTGTCAGATTAGATATTGATGCAGGTGTACATGCCAGGCAGCCACCTGAACTCGTAGAGTATGTGCTGCCTCAGCAGCAGGCACTGCAGTTACTCGGGCCCTGTGAGGTGCTGTGACATGTTCTGCGGCTTTCCAGACTCCAGGAGGTTTTCTGACATGCAGTGCAAATGTTCACACTCTGCAAGCCCTTGCAACAAGCACCACAGCTACTCAGATTCTGCAAGCCCCCAACCACATGAGCGCTGCTGCTGCCCCAGCTCCCAAAACACAGGTGAGGATGCTCGCGTTTTATGGCTTCAGGTATTCTCAGCCCTGGGTCAAATCTCTGCCAGCTCCTGTGTCTCCAAGCATCAGATGAGTGTGTTTGGTGTGTGTTGGGCTCATGGCAGGGTTTGGGGCATGAGGACTCCCGGGTTTGTAATCATCAGCCAGTCTCAGCATTTTGTGTGACCTCAAGCAACACCATGGGAATTTTGCCCTGCTGCAAAGGTTCTGCCATCTACTCTGGCTCACTTGGAAGAGGAGTGCTTCTCTCGTTTCCTTCTTGATTTTTATACTTCAAACTTCCTTGAAAATGGAGGAAATGAAACCATAGGGCTTTTCTGTGAGTGACATGGGGAGAGCTCATTCTCCTTCCAGAGAAGAAATGAAATTTAGGGTGAAGGCAGAAATAACATCTCCCCAGTCACTTGTGCTGCCTACAGGGTTTTGTGGGTCACTTGGTCTGGCAGGTGGAGGGGAACCAACGCTGTGATGTCCCTTGGTGGAGTGTTCAGTGTGCTGTACTCACATGGTTCATCTCCTGCTGCAGATGGTCCTATTGGTGCCAGTGCCTGGGATATGGAGCCTGGAGTTGCAAGGCAGTACCTATTGATCCCATGGGACAGGGTTCTGTTGAAGGGCTGAATCTTTTCCTCATAGTTTTGAACCCTTTCCCAGCTAGGTAAATCCAGGCAAAGTGTTTTCCCCATCAGTGGCTGGACTGACTGTGGGCTCAGAGGTGCATGAGGACCCTGGGAGAGGGGCCACATGGTGTGGGAAGGGAGATGGATAACCTTGTAGATGAGGGTAAGGAGGAAGAGGAGCTCCTTGTTTGTATTGCCTTGGAAATGTGGATTTTTGTCTTTGCCTTGGCAGTTGTGGGAAAAGCCATTTACTCTGGCTTTTGCAGAGACCAGTGCTTGGGAGGTCCCTGTGTCCAGATGGGTCTGGGTTGCACCCTGTGTGCTGGGTTTGCCAAAATCCCAAGCATCCCCAGGAGACCCAAAGATCTGCAGGCAGTGGGAACTGAGTGTCCTGTATCCCACCTGAACAACATGAGGAGCTGGGCACTGGTGTCCCAAAGCAGGACTTAATGCCCGGGGACATGTTCATCCTCACCTTGGGATGCAACAGGAAATAACAGCACCACCTTCTTTCCCCGCAGGAAGCACACCCCTTGGCTCCTGTTGAAGCCCGCGTGCTGGGTGCTGGATGAAAGTGAGGAACTAGAGGGACGTAAGAAGAATACGTGCCATGCAGGGGAGCACCACCCAGCTGGTGGCTTTTCTCCAGCCCCGCCAGGCTCAGGGGCATGGCTCTGCAGGCAAGAACCGTGCCCCCGGGTCACTAGCTCTGCTGCCTGAAATGCTTGCAGGGGTTTTGCTGCTGGAACTGTGCAGAAGAGTCACGGTGTGAGGGTTGTCCTCAGTGCTGGCTTGTCCCCGAGAGTGGTGGGAGAGCCAGGAGCTGTGTGACCCTTGGTGGAGGCCAGTTCCTCCCAGCATCCCCCTCGCTGCCTGCCCGGTCCCCGTGGTTCCTCCTTGCTGGGAAGCTGTTTGTGAGTGCATGGCCCGGGTTGTAAGTGCTGAGATCAGTAAGCAAAGTGCCTGGCCACGCTCTCTGCTTCCATGTGACTGCAGTTTCCGTTAGCTCCTTCCGCAAAGACTATATTAGTGCTTAGAGAGAGAGCGGGTGGGAGAGAAACCCAGCAGGTTGCACCTACCATTGGCCTCAAGAGCCCCCCACGTGCAGCCGGAGGGGCTGCTGACTGCAGGATGAGTTGTGGCACACCTTGCACGCCGCCCCACGCGGTGAGTAACTGCCCCCCAGTACCTTTGCTGGGGGAAAACCCTACTGGGGTTTTTCGAGGAGCCTCCCTTGCCAGCTTGAAGATCTGTGGTGGCTGTGTGTTGCTAATGCCCATGCTCAGAAGAGCTGTGGCTGCGTGGGCAGGTGCCTGGGTTGGTGTGCACCATGGGGAGCACCCCGGGTGCTCCCAGACCTCTCACATGTGGGCTGCTTGGCAGGGCTGCGGGAAAGGGTTTCCTGCTGCCCGCTCTCCTTGGTTGGGCAGGCACCATTCCTGCAGCCCCAGGGAGAAGCATGGGAGGATGGAAGCACTTCAGATGTTGGGGGATGCCAGCGCTGGGTGGCAAGGAAAGGCTGAGCTGGGTGAAGGAAAGTGTGAACTTCTATGGAGGGGTTCAGGGACCAAAGGTGAGCTGAAGCCAAAGCCTGGTTTTGGGTGCAGCAAGGATACAGCAGGGTCTCTCTCCTACCACTGTGCCTGGGTGCGAGGTACTGCTGGAGACCAAGGGCTTGGGAGGGCACAAGCTGCTGTGTGTCAGCTCCAGCCCAGGGAAGGGGGACTTCCTCTCCATCCCCACCAGATTAATAAGTGACACTTTGATAACGCACCAGCTTAATGTTTGTGGCTGTCCTTAGGAAGGAGACAACCAAGACTTGTCCTCTTCTCCCCCCCTCTGCTGTGAGGCTCTGGCTACCTGGGCTGCCAGAAATAACCCCTCATTTCTTCAAGCACTAGCAGTTATGAAAACGCTGCTTGCCAGGCCCTCACCGAGACCTTGCTGCTCATTTGCCTGAGGTTCAGCTTTTCCCCAGATGCAAATGCTGTCAGCTCTGGTTCCACCAAGTTAGTAAAGGGGCACCTCATGCTGGAGAGCCTCCACTTCCCTGGGATGACCTCCAGCAGGGATGGGTACTGGAGGGAGCTCAATGGTGACTGGGTCAGTGTCTCCTGGGGGCGCGTTTGGTGCCAGAGGGGGGGGAACGTAGGCCCCGGCATGGGGGGGGGGGGAAACCTCTGTTTGAGGGTTGCTGTTCCCTGGTACTTGCGAGCAGCTGTGTAGTGACAATGGTGCCTTTCCCACATGTGCTGCCCCACGCAGGGACCAGGCTGACATCTCCCTGTTCCTTCTCTTCTGCCCACCAAGCTCACCTTGGTGGATCCCTGTGAGGGCTTCTGATGGGGTGGGTGGGCTAAGTGTTGGAGGTCTTTGCTGTTTCTCCATGGGCCGCTCATGGTATGTTGGGAGCCCATCACCTCTGGGTGCTCCTTGGAGATACAACAAGATCTGTGCACCTCCCTGCAGGCAGCAGCCACGGGCAGGAGGCTGACCGTGCACAGGGATCACTGCTGCCATGATGGGCTCCCTGGGAGAACCTGGGCCTTTTGAGAAGAGCAATGTGCAGCTTTTGACCTTCTCACCTGTCTCCATCTCTGCAGGAGTGCCACCACTGACATGGAGGCCCCACTCCCTGGTCTCTCCCTGCTTCTGGTCCTCCTGGCAGCAGGATGGGGAAGCGAGGAAATCGCAGCCTGGTCAACATCTCCTGGTGGCTGTGAGCTTGTAAGTCCTTTCTTGCAAACCCTCACCCTTCTGACTGCTTCTTCCTGCCCTGCAAAGCCCAGGTGCCTCAGCATCTCCAGACCTCCCCCCTCCCAGTGACTGGCCCAGCTTAAGGGGTGGACTTGGTGCTGAAGCTCTAACCATAAAACCACCTCCTCCATTCTCACTCTGCTCCCCAAAGTTCTCCCTCCTCATCTGCCACCTCTCAAAGTGGCATTACTTATCCACTTTTTGCTTTAGGTGCAGAGCACTGCAAACTGCGCTGGGAGGTGGCTGAGCTCCATCCCAGGAAATATTCAAAGTGATATAGAGGAGCTGTTGCTTGATGACAACACTATCCAGGTTCTGGGCAATGCCTCCCTGCTCTCATACCACCAGCTGCGGCATCTCAGCTTGCCTAAGAACTGGCTGGAGCTCATTGAGCCTGGCACCTTTCTCAGCAGCCAAGGTCTCCATGTGCTCTCCTTGGCAGACAACCTCCTCTTCACTAACTACTCGCTGACAGCAGCTGCTCTTTCTGCTCTGCCAGCCTTAAGGACACTGGATCTAGCTGGAAACCGCCTCACCGAGGACATGGTATCAGTTTTGGTCTGGAACCTGTCCTCCTTGGAGTCCTTGTCTGTGGCTAGAAACATCATCATGAGGTTGGACTCGTCTGTCTTCACAAACCTGACACAGCTCTTGGAGCTGAACCTAGAGAAGAACTACATCTTTGAGATTGATCAAGCCTTTGAAGGACTACAGAGGCTGGAGAGGCTTAACATAGCTTACAACTACCTCCCCTGCATAGTCGAGTTCAGCCTAACACAGCTCAGGGTGCTTAATGTCAGCAATAATGTCATTGAGTGGTTTCTGGCCCTGGAAAGCGATGATATCTTTGAGCTAGAGGTGCTAGACCTGTCCCACAACCACCTCCTCTTCTTCCCTGTGCTGCCCCGGCAGAGCAAGCTGCACTCCTTGCTGCTGAAGGACAACAAGATGAGCTTCTACCAACGCCTTCCCAATGGCACATCCTTGGCGGATATCACGGTGCAGTTCTTGCTCATTGATGGCAACTCCACTAATGTCACGACAGTCAGCCTCTGGGATGAGATCTGCCACAGCAACCTTTCCTCCCTGCGCCTCCTGGACATGAGTCAGAACCAGGTCTGGTACCTGCCGGAGGGCTTCCTGGCCCAGATGCCCTCCCTGACCCACCTGAAGCTCAACCACAACTGCCTGGAGACTTTTCAACTCTCAGAGGGGGACCCTTTAACCACGTTGATGGAGCTGGACCTCAGCCAGAACCGTCTGGTGGAGCTGGAGGTGAAGATGGGCTCTGGGGATGTCCTGCCCAACCTTCAGCTCTTCAACCTCAGCAGCAACAGGCTGCAAGCACTTCCTACTGGGGTTTTCACCTACACCAGGAAGATCACTACTGTGGACCTCAGCCACAATCGGCTTGACCTCTGTCCCCAGGCAGCTGTTGCAGGTGAGGTGGAGAGTCCACCCTGCGTGGACATCAGGGGTGTTGAGACCTTGACTCATCTCTCCTTGGCCGGCTGTGGTCTGCGGGGACTGGGCGGTCACCCCTTCCAGGGGACATCACTGATGCATTTGGACCTTTCTGACAACCATCAGGTGCTGTCTGGGGACCTGAGGTGGCTCCAGGACCTTGCTCTGACACTGCGGGTGTTGTCTCTGAGGAACACCAGCCTCTCCTCCACCGTGGTGGACTTGTCTGACTTTAATAGTCTCCTGTTCTTGGATCTTTCGGGGAACTCCTTGACTGCCTTCCCCACCTCGCTGGGTGTCCTGAAGCTGCACAGCCTGGACCTGCGAGACAACTGCCTCTTGGGTCTCCCACCAGATGCTGCACAGATGCCACTGGGGAAGAGCCTGCGAGAGATCTACCTCAGCCAAAACCCCTACACCTGCTGCACGCTGAGCTGGTGGGATTCCCTGCAGGAGGTCGAGGGGTTGCACATCCCCGACAGGCAGGAGGTGACCTGCAGCTATGCCTCCCGCACACTGAACCCCAGGGCACTGCCTGAGCCCGTCCTGCAGAGTTGCCGCTGGCAGATGGCCAACATAACGCTCCTCTACCTGGTGCTGGCTCTGCCCACCTGCCTGACACTCCTGGTGGCCTTTGCTGTTGTCTTCCTCATGCTCAAGCAAAAGCTGCTGAAAATGGTGAAAAGCCAGTGTGGGGTGTCCAGCCCTTACTGATGGCTGAGGGGGAGGGGGGGGCTCAGGAACAGTGAATGTGAGCAGGTTGTCAGGATTACAGATGATAACCCTTCTGAGGTGGGTGCTATGGAGACTTGATGGATGGAGGATCAGGGGCTGCTGGGACAGCTGCTGTCCCTGCTATGGATGCTCTAAGGGTACCTGGAGGGTTCAGGCCATATCTGGTGATGAAGCCTGGGGCCGTGCTGAGCATCCTCAAGAGACTGAAACCTTCAGCTGCTGTTGGTGAGAGCCAAGCAGACACAACACCAAACACATCTTGGCCAAAGGGGCATGGACAGTTTCCCTCAGTGCTGGTTTCCCCTGCCTGCCTTCAGGCGCTTCCTTTTATTTATTCACCCTTGCAGCCAACTCTCTGCTGCAAAACATCCTCCAGATATGCAA
This sequence comes from Chloroceryle amazona, assembly GCA_027560015.1. Lineage (NCBI taxonomy): Eukaryota > Metazoa > Chordata > Aves > Coraciiformes > Cerylidae > Chloroceryle > Chloroceryle amazona. The sequence goes on from JANHFX010024867.1 coordinate 18,930, forward strand.
CTAACCTCACAAATTGCCCTGGGCTGGAGCAGCCTTCACCCAGGCACTGTGAAGAAGGGTCTCTGTGGCCACAGTTTCCCAGATTGCTCTTGCTGACACTGGCAAACTTGCAAGCAGCCCTGGGCAAGCACGTGCAGTCCAAGCTGCAGTGATGTAAAATATTGATTGAAAGACAGGAGAATAAATTATATCACTGGTAATATTTTATCATCAATTTCTTCTACTTCAGCAACTTCTGGATTAAACAGATGCAAAGGAGATAAAATGAGAAACCCTTCCTTCTTGTTTTGCAAGCCCTGCTCTTGTGGGCTGTCGGCTCCAGCAGCATCAGGGGCTTTCCTCCAGCCAGCCCCAGTTACAGCATGTTTGAGCTCTCCTCTACCAGCAGTGCACTACCTGGGGAAGTGCCACTTTGTTCCTTGGAGGGGTACTGTGGGTGGAAATGAGAAGTGGTGGTGGTTTGTGCTAACTCCAAAGCCCTGCTGACAACCAGAGCAGCTTTATTCCTGTGGCACTGTCAGGAATTTTCCAGTGAAACATGTCCGAGTTCAGTGGGAAGGTGGGGTGTGGGGAAGCGAGCACCAGTGCCGGCATGGGCACACCAGGTACTTGGCCTTGCTTGGACTTGGATGAGCTCAGTGGGGTGATGTGGGATGTGCTGGGGACTCGAGCCCCCCTGGCCAGCCCAGTGTCACTCTACCTTACACTGGAGCTGTCCTGGGAGGTGGTGGAGGGAAATGCCCAAGGCTGTCACGGGGCCAGGAGTGATGCTGGGGGACATTGTGGGCGGGCACAGGCAGCAGGGGCCAAGGCTGGCAGCATCTTCCCCGTATAGGTGTGGGGACAAGGACTGGAGGCACTGGTGAGCCTTGTGTGGCCGATTGCCATGCCAGGCTGGAAAAAATGGCACAGGTCAGACCATGCTGGACCAGCTGGCAGCACCACCGGGGCTGAGTGCTGGCAATGCTCTGGAAACCCATCTGTCAGACCCATCTCAGAAAATGGCTGATTTCTCGCTTGATTTTAGATGGAAATAGCCCAAATTGGGCCCCAGTTGAGGAATCCCTCAACCTATTTTAGCCTTTCTTTTGCCTGTAGGTTCCACACATGAGGGACAGCAGTGACCTACAGCTATGTCTCTGCAAGGTCCTCCATCAAGTCTGGGCCAGCACTGGGTACCCCAGCTGCATTTCAGCATCTCTGCTGGCAGGGTGAGCTGTGTGCCCTAGGGAGCACCCCTCTCCCTGGGACTGTTTGCCCCAGTGTGGGTGCTGGGTCCAGCCTCAGTGTGGATGTGGGTGCTTCCTCCACCACCATGGCTGCTGCCGCTTCTCCTTTCAGTGGGGGGTGTGGGGTGCAGCCATGGGTATGTATGTGGGTGGGAACCCGGGTGTCTGTCACTGTCTGCGACATGGACAAAAAGTGGGTGTTCTTGTTCATACTGAGGCAGTGTTGGGGATACTTAACACTCGTCCATCACGAGAGGTGTCAGCAGCCTTGCCTGGGCACAGGCACGGTGCCCAGAAAGGCAAGGCTCACCTGGAGCTGCTCTTCATCATCTTTGCAAGGTCAGGGTGATTGGGGGAGGTCCTCAGTGACTGCAGAAAGGCAAATGTTGTACCCATCTTCAGTAATGGCCGAAAGGACATCATGGGGAGCAAAAGGGTTTTCCTAACCTTCAGGCTGGGCAAGACCATGGAGTGTGCTTTCTTAGAGCACATTTCTAGAAGAGAGGCTGGGAGCTGTCAGCATAAATTGACCAAGGGTAAGTCATGCCTGACCAACCTGCTCACAATGAAATGGATGGATTTGTAGGCAAGGGGAGATCAATAGGTACCATTTACCTCAACGTCAGCAAGGCTTTTAATACCACATCCTGCAATGTTCTTGTGTCCAAGCGAGGATCTCATGGTCTGGATGGTAAAAAATCATCTGGATGATCAATCACAGAGGGTGGCCACTTAGTAGTATGTGCCCTACCAGAAGGTTGGTGACAAGACACTGGGGGTGTGATATGGGATCTATCCCGTTTGATGTCTTTGCCCATGATCTGAAGGAGGCCATGGAGTGCCTTCATGTCACAGATAAGCCCAAATTGAGAAGACCAGTTGATATTGTGTAGGGCTGCTGTCCTGAAGGACCGGGGTGGACTGGAGAAATAGGTCAGCAGGAACCTCACAGTCCAGAGAGGTGATGACCCCACTCAACTCAGCACTTGTTAGACTTCATGAAGATCTCATCTGGTGAGGACAGTCATGTCCAGGAGAGGTCTGCAGGCTGTATCCTCCAAGCTGCCAGGATGAAGCTGGGTGTAGGCTGGCCTGACCCTGGGGCAGGATGAATGTGGAGGAAAGGTCCCCACAGGTCCCCTCCCACCAAAGTGGTTGATCTTTACATGCTGTTATGTTGTGGTGTTTGACTGGAAACAGGGCAAGGCCTGTGCCAGAGATCTACACACCCCTTCCCTTCCTGGAAGAGCTTAGTCAGGCTTCACATTTTTTTGAATTTTTGGCAAGTGAGGCATCAGCTTCCACTTCTCTGAAGCCTCCCTTGGACAAACGTAAGTTCCTTCATCTTCCCCAGTGGTGATGAAGTGCAGTGGTTTGACACTCATTTTCAAAATTTTCACAGAACTGACTGTAATTTCGGGGTGTAGGAGGAGAACTCTTCCAAACACCATCTTCTGTTCTGTGATACGATGATTTATTGCTAAAATGTATATGTTTTAATAAATTTGTGTCTGTGAGAAGGAAGACAGGAACTAAACTAGTCTTGGATGCAATTTACAACTCTTGTTAGTTACCTTGGGCATCAGTTTGCTGAGGTCTTTCAGCTCAGGATGAAGGACCACCCCCCTCACAACCATCACAGACAGAAGGTTAAAATCTGAGAAACTTTTGGAGTTGTGTAATTTCTAAAGAATCCTAAACTCAGTCCTCCAAGTCTTACAAGAAGCAGGATTTGAGTACTACAAACCAGCTGAGGTAAAGAGTGGGATTAAATCCTTCAGTGGCATAAGTAAAATATTTGCTTTCAGAGATTAATTTATCAGTGACCATTAAAACATTATGTGGAGGACCTTCTGCTGCAGCTTTACTGGTCACATCAGGTTCTTCTAGTGAGTGAGATGATTTCCAGTGAGCCAGAAACTGTAGTCTGATGAGGCAGCAGGGCTAAAGGTTTTGCTTTACTCTAAAACCACTGCCAGCCTTTGTGCCCTTCTACCACACTACTTTTTTTTCTGGATAGTTTAAGCACATTTTTCCAGAACTGAACACTTACTGAGAAAGCATCATCTAGTTGTATAGGGAAGCAAAACACCTCACTTCAGCAGTTTGAAATCACTGCATTTTCAAAAGTACTTTTGAGACTTTATTTTCTAGATGTTCCATTTCTTAAATACAAATATTTGTATCTGTGTAAACTGAAGCTGGAGATTTAAGCATAGCTCAGGAAATGCAAGTAGTATCTTCAATGCAGTGTTGATTCATCCAAAAAGAGTAATATATATTTAACATTCCAGCAAGTAATAATAAATACTATACATATACCATAAAGCTTTAACATTGCTTTCAAGATGTAAATATTTAACACTTCATTTTCAGACAAAGATGAATAGAAATCACAGCAAAGCAAGCCGGTGAGGTTTTCAGCCAAAGCTGACTGAAATGTGAACGAACAAAAGATTAAATACTTCAAAATTAGTTTAGGCACTTATACATAGAAAAAAGACTAAACCCATTCAGTAAGTTCAGTTGCCTGATTTCCATTTCATCAAGTCTGTCATTTTAAACAAAGTTCATGACACTTGGAGTTGCTGTAGCTCCTTAAGCCTTGGGTTCTCTGTAGTCAGTGTAATGTCCATCAGTCGCATGAGCCGAGAATGATGCGGTAGAGTATGTATGCTGACATCATTTTCTCTGTTAGGACTGTGACATCTGCTTCTGAACAAACTATCCAAGATATCTTTGTCTGGAATCAGAATTCTTCATCTGATTCCACATCCCAGCCACAAGACTCCAGTGGCTCGTCCTGTGGAAACTCAACCTCAATATCGTAGATGAAATCTGGGTCATCTTTCTTCTTCCTGTTCTTTTCAAAGAGCTCATCCATGATGCTCTTCCTTTTGGCTAGTTCACTGTCATCTAGTTTGTTCATATCCTCTTCTGGGTCAATGGCCTCTTCCTGATGGAACTTTTCTAAGCTCTCAGCTAGGCTCTCTCCTCCCAAATGACCTTTCAGCAAATGGTATAGCTTCTGTAGCTGATGCAGTGAGACCCCTTCGAGGTAGGCCTTGTGCCGAGGGTTATTCTTCATCTGCTTAGCAGCCACACTGCAGTCTAAAGAGAAAGCCACGATAAAGACTTACAGCTGCATGCAGATCTCTTCCCATAAACAAATCCCTTCTCCCAAACAAGCACAAGCAAGACCTCCAGACTTAGTAGAGTCACTACTCAGGATATAACCTTGGGCTCCTCGGGGGAGGCAGTGCAACCCTAAAACAACCCCTCTTTGCACTTCCTGTTTGTTGGTAAGAAGCAATACAGTGGTTACTAAGAATGCTGTTACCAACTAGCTGTTCCTCTCACTGCCCCTGGAGAGGACTTGGGGAATGCTTCAAGTAACATACTGCACCTGAGAGCTCAGAGAAATTTCTGACAGGCATGATGCGCTGGCGAGTCTTGTCTTTGCTGTCATCTTTGTAGATGAGGATAATGGATGGAGGCTGAAAGCAGATGCCGCACTTCTTTGCAATGTAAGTCATTACAGTTGCTGCTGCTGACTAAGCTGAAGGGTAGTCAACTTTACCAGAGGTGTCCTCAGCAATGTCAAAGCTCACTGAAAACAGGAAAAGAGGGAAAGAAAGTGGGGGCATCTCTTAGTACTGCTCCTTTTAGAGTGACATGAGTTCAGCAAAAACATGCAGCCAGGGTGTAAGTCTCCCTGATTTCAGCAGAAGCTGAACGTGTCCCTGCATGTCCTGTGAGCTAGGTGCCACGGTGCAGAGTGACTTCCAGCTGCTGGTCTGCACCTTTGTTACTACTCGGCCAGGATTAGGTATCACACACGAATTCATCTTTTAGTCTACCAGCTAAGGCAAGTCCTACGCAGGCAAACGGTACCTAGATGTGTGGTTTATACTGATTCCTTTGGTAAAGTGAAAAATGTCATAAACCAGTAAATCAATGTATTACAGTTTCTTCACAAATAGCATTTACTGCATCTTATATCCATCGCTCTGGAAAGACAGGAACGGCTTACCCGCTAAACCTTTTTCTGCTCTAACCACCAGGCTTTTAACTTCCTATCGCCTGACAGTTCCATGAAGGTTCCAGCTGTGACTTCAAGGAGAATCTGATTTTTCAGTATGGATATAAGGATACATATTTGCTATAGGCTTGTTTATCTGAAAAAAATCTTCAGAAAAATGCAGATAAAATGAAAGTTTGAAGTGTCTTGGAACTCCATTATTCCACAAATTTAAATCTGACTGTTGCAAGAGATGCAACAAAGACAGAATTCTATTACAGCTACCTGTATATTAGACGTATTTGCTTTGAAAAAATACAAGTGCATCGATTTTCAAATATCCTTTATTTGTCTCTGTTTCTGTCACAAACCAGTGGATATCATACTCCTTATTTCACATGGTAAGGGAGAACCTTGCATCCACAGTGTTGATGTAGGTAACACTGGAATTCTCCCCCTTTTAAAAAAGATTTTCAAAAGAGGGGTACCTAGTCAGTTTTTGTAAAGTTTTCTTACAGTTTCAGAGTGATCTCAGTATAGCAGTGTATCTGTAACCTATGGCAGATGGGATAAAGAGAGGAGATTTGGGAATGAAGACAAAAATACACTCCTTATTAGGAAATGATGAAAATATAAATTCATTTTAATGAGAGGAGATGATGTTCAAGTGTTTACTCAAGATAAAATACACCATCAGTGAAACTGAAAAGCTGAGACTTTACAAGGGACAAATGGAAATGCTTTTTTTACACACCACATTGCCATTAGTAGAGCTGAAGTTATAAAACATTTGCAAAGGTCAGGAATGAAGATTTGAAGATGCTGAGCTGCTGCATGTGCACAGAGGAATCAGGAGCTTCTGTCATACTTAAAAGGTGGAGAAAGGGGGTGAGAGGGAAGGAAGTGCTGACCGACCCATTAAACGTAGGGCTGCATTTATACTGATAGCAAGAACATACTGTACGGACTAGAATTTCATTTTAAACTAAGGACTGCTAAACTCGCTAGTATTGGTGTGCCAGTCAGCTACTACATGAATGAGGTTAGGAAGTTAATTCCTTTTTAATCTTCTCTGAAGCACTTTTGTCTTGCAACAGGGGAGGAGGAACATCACTCTGCCTGGCAGCAACAACTTCTCTTTTTCTGCCTTGTCACATTTTGTTTGTACCCAAAGTGCTCTTGAGAACTCCTCAGCATCAGCCCTGCCCTTGGCTCCATCTCCTTTTTGAGTCAGATGAAACATTAGGGGAGATTTACGGGTCCAAATCTGCTGCAGATCCTCTTTCCCAGCTTACTGTACAACACTGAATGGACATGTTTTCATTTGGTTTTAAATAAGCGAAAATATGCCAAATGTGAAGGTCATTTCCTTCTCTGCCTAGACTACAGACTGCAGTAAGGCCAAGTTACAAATTACACCCTAAAAATTAATGTTTATCTCTAAATCAAGAAAAAAATGCTCTAATCTTTAAAAGCTACTTCAAAGCTGAGTTGAAAGTCTTCCTTCTTTGCTAAAAACCACAGTAATGTTCTCAATACTGAAATTAACTACAGCTTCTCTACCTTTTGCTTTTAAATAGTTCTATGAGCTGGGGAGAAAAGCAGAAGTCGAATTTAAAGAGCCACTTTCACTATCTTAAAACAAGAAATGATACTTCAAGGTGAAATGAAAAGGCTTTTTGAAGGGTCACTGACAAGCAGAGTAGGCCTCCATCTCTGAGGAGCAAGTAAACCACTAGGTGAGAAATACAAACGTGGGTAGAAGCCATCGGGATCTGTCTAAAAGAAGGGAAAGACGGTTTGTGTCTTCAGATAACGCAGGTGGAAACCTTCGCTACAGGCGTGAAAGGCTGTTTTCATTAGCGCTCAAGCACAGACAGCTGGAAGGGTTTTGCTCCGCCAACTTCCGCGGTGCAGCAGAACTACTGCTGCTTGTTTCCGCCATGCGGGCAAACCCTTGGCGCTCTGCGAGGTCGAGGCCTAAACGTTGACAGAGCAGGAAAGCGGGGCAGGATCGGCTTTGTCCTTCCCGCCTCTCACCCCTTCTCCTCACCTCAGGCGGCGACCGGACCGGGCAGGAAAGCGCTTCCTCGGCGGCGGTCTCCTCCCGGCGCCGGGGACGACACAGAGGCTGCCCGGCCCTGGCCCGCTCCGCCAGGGCCACCCGCTGGCGTGGTTGCCATGGCTACGGCCGTGCTGCCGGGCCCTCCGTTGAGGGCCCTCCCGGGCTGCCCGCGACATCGCCTGAGGGACGCGGCGGCCGTAGGCCGGCCCCTGACGCGGCGGACCCGCGCACCGAGTGGGGACCGCAGCGAAGCTGAAGCTTCGGGGAGCGTTTAGAGGTGGGTACCGACGGCGCCGCGGAGCGAGGAGCGGATCTCCGCCACGGACTCGGGCAGGCGCCGCGGTCGTCTAGACCGGGAGTGACGTCGGCGCAGCGGGCCCGCCATGGCGGGCGACCGGTGGCGGCGAGTGGTGCTGCTCCGCGCCGGGCTGGCCGCGCTCTTTTGTGCCCTCCGTAAGTGCCGGCTCGGCCGCGGGCGAACAGCTCCCTGAGGGCCCAGCGGAGGGGATGGGGGAAGCCTGGCCTGCGGGCGGCTCCCAGCGCTGCCTGCCGCTGCGCGGGCCGAGGCGGGGCGGCCCCG
>JANHFX010024871.1:0-11670 GCA_027560015.1 Chloroceryle amazona
GGGGGGGGGGGCAGCAAAAAAAAAGGGCACACACAGAAGCCCTCATCTTTTTAAACAATGTGCAGAGCCATAGAAAAAAAAGTACAGAACATAATTTTCTGACTGCTAAAACAACTCTTTCTACATGTACTATTTTCCCCATCTATTTTTATCAAAGTCTTCCAGACTCTGACATTCCTCTTGGTTTCCTTGACCATATGGATCTGCCAAGCAGTATGAATACTGTAGGGATAGCCTGCACAAATATCCTAGCAAGGTGTCTCTCCTTGCAAGAGTTTGCTTAGACTCCTAGAAACATTAAATAACAGGTTTAAGGGGTTTAAGCATTGTAGCTTACCTCACAAAATTTTCAGGTAAATTTTTGCAACATTTTGCACCTGAAGTCTCCTTTTCACAAAGCAGAAGTGAGAAGCTTTTGAAAATAAAAGGTTAAGAGCATACAAGCTAGCTGAAGCACTCATTTTGTTTGTTTTTTTTTAAAAAAAGGTGTCTTTCAAGAGCTAAAAAACAGGTGGAGGTGAATCATGATGTGTATTTCAGGCCTAAGAACAGTGACTTTACATAAACAGGACTTAAAATATGATCTTCATTTGAAATTAAGGCACCCTGCATAAGTCTGCAGAAGGACTTCTATTGACAGCAATGGCCCATGCCCAAATACCATTTTCTTCAGCAGCATTTATTATCTTCTATATCAGACCAGTCTGAAACTCAATTGGAAACCTGAAAACCATCTTCGCTAAAAGAAAAATTAATGGTATGCCTTTACCTTTTCTTTGTTTTGTCAGAAGCAATTTCACTGAAGTTCATTTATTTCCAGCTTTTTCCATTTATAAAATCTTTATTCATTATACTGGTGCTTGCATTTTGGATTGTTGCCCCTGTGAGCTTCAGTGCAAGGATGATTATCTCAATTAACAGGACAGGATTTGGTAAACTATTTTTTTGTTTTTGGTGGGTTTTGGTTGGTTGGGGTTTTTTTTGGTTTTGTTTTGTGTGTGTGTGTGGTTTTGGTTGGTAGGAGGGTTTTTTTGCCTTTTTTGTTTGGTTTTATTTTGGGGGTTTTTTTTGCTTGTGTTTTTTTTTTCCTCTTTGTTTTTCTCGGGTACAGTTTTGGTAATCTGAGGGCATGCATGAATGCACTGAAAGCATATTTTAGACCTTCTAGCTGGAAAGTTCCAGCTAGAATACATACATAGAATACTTATAAGGGATTGCATATTAAAATGTATTATTTTAGCTTTACGCATCTCATAGCTTATTTGTAAATAATTAAAAAGGGCAGAAGACTATTATTGAATAATCTTCCCATACTTTTCTATAATTGCACCATCATCAGTTGCAGCACTCAACATTAGCTAAGAATCATCATTTATGAACTTCAGGTTTTATCAGTTTAAAAGCAAGTCTCCAAACAGCAGGTCAACAGTTTCCCATCAGAAAAGATGGAGGGATTCAGTTCAACATATTGTAAGATTTTAAGCTGTAATAGAGAGTATGTAATTTCTAAACATTAAAACAATGGACAAATGGTTGACATCTGCAATTCACAGGGTTCTTGTTTGTTTTTTGAAGCCACATACACATTTGTTTCCCCTCCTTCTGCATGTTTTTTCTACAAGTCCTCAGCTGGTATGAAGTGGCGTATGTGCATTGAATGGAATTGTGTAGCCCCCATGGAGAAGGTAGTTCCCATACACCTGCCACTCCTGGGGGCAAGGCCTTCTCTCTTGCTTTGCTGAAATAGAGCTCTTGAAAGTGGTGGAGAAAAGACGACAATGGAGAAATGGGAGTTGCTCCAAAGAACACAGAGCCTGCCTTCCTCCTGGCTAGATCCCTGTCTCATTACACCTTAAGGGCACTGTGGTTTCAGAAGCCACCATAGCTGATGGGTTTCTTCTAACTTACAGTTCTGCTACTCTTTTTGGATTTTTGGAGCAAAAATCTCTTAAAATGCTTGACCCATACAGACCTCAGTTGTAGACCATAGACAGGTACAGGTGAAGTGTTTTTGAAATCCTTTTGAAGTCTTAAAAGTTAAGGACTTCAGCAGTAGGATGGGAGAAGCATATGCTAAAATGTGGATTGGTTTATGAGGATCCCTGTCATCGTGCTGCTTTTCTAGGCATGATCTGCAAGAGAGTAAATCCATTGCAGGAGTGCAGAGAAAGCAGGCACAGCCTTTTTACAGGCAGCATTCGACTCTCATGATCAATAGTAATCTGACTAAGAATTTGGAGTAAATGTCATTCCGATGATTGTATCTTGTCAGGGGCCTCATACTAGTAAGTGATGGGTTTAGAATGATAAAATTGTGCGTAAGATCAGAAACAAAGACAGCAGCAGAGCCCCACTGAATTTAACCTTAGCCTCATTTGGTTGTTTTTTATCAGTTCCCAGCTCAAGGTCATTGCACCTATGCTAATGCACCTGTCAGCATCCTCCTCCTGACAGGCCAGTTCCCCCCGATACCACAAAAGAAGAATTACAGGAGCTGACCAAGAAAAATTAATGCTTTTCACAAAATAATTAGAGATGAATGGCACCTGCGATGACCTATTTTAACACTTCTTTCCTAACACCACCACCTTGCAGGAGCTTCTCTAAACTCCTGTCACATGTCAGTTAAAGTTGGATTTTTTTCTTTGGCTGTCATCCTAGCCCATGTCCAAGGCCTCAAAGGAGATGTAAGGGCCACGCTGAGCAAGCCTTTGCTTTCGCTGCCTCTACCCCAGATTAGTAATTGGTTTGTTTACAATTATGAGGTATATAAAGCCTTTTAGGAAGAGCAGAACATTTTTGGTTTTACAATGATGAAATAAATCATAAATTGGAAACACCTTTGGCATTCAAAAATAACTCTCTTAACCAGGGCTCAGATCCACAGTGTTTTGCTGGGAAATACATGTGAACACCAGCAGTGCAGTTATAGCAAGGGGCTGCTGCTGAAGAACAGGCTGATAAACCTCCTTGCTTGAGCTAGTCATGTCAGTCTGCAAGGTAATTTTAGTCTTGGTGGCAGATTCTGCCCTGTAATTCTACATGTGCCCAGAGTGTCCCAGGAGATGTTGCAGTCCCTGCACAATCCATGCACATGTAGCAATGTTGACTCACAAAAGGAAGACTGAGATGCCAGAGATCTGTGCAGATCTTGGAGGATTCTTGGATAATTTGTTTGCAGAAGAAACCAGCTTTTCTCCATGTAAGAAATGCCCACATGAAGCAGAGAAACATAATTGGGCCTACTCTATCTGACAATATGTATGGCTGCTTAAGCCTCAAGCTTCATAGATCTCTACATACCAGGTAGTTTGGTTCAGATATTGGTGGTTTTAATGATTTATAGTTTTCTGACCTAGGTTTTCTAATGCTTTATTCAGAAAAGCAATTGAAAGTCAACACAACACAAAATATGGGTATGCTTTACAAGTAATTCAAAGGACCTTAAACTAATGGGAAATGTGAATCCATTTCTACAGTAGCTGTGGCTCAACATCTTATTCTGCAGTGAACCTTGCAGGCATAGAGTGTATCTGCAGCCATAGAAAAGAGCTATTTTCCAATTAATTTTTTTTAGTGGAATGTTTTTAGCTTTTCTTAGTTTGAGTCTGGTTCCAACTATTTTTTAAATATAATTTTCCTTTTATTAATTGTATGTGTAAAGGTCACAGAACTAAAGTTGTAAAAAAAAAAGTCTAATTTTAACCTGCAGTTGATTTATGAAGTGATACTCAATCCCTTGAGTTTGTGAAAATAACATGTACCACTAATAATCTCTTGGAACTGATTTAACACCATATTCTATTGCAGTGCTAGGAAGAAGCCAAGGACTTGTAACAATCCATCATTTGCAGTGACATTTTTGTTACTCTTTCAGAAATGCTGTGCTTTAATTGTCTCCCTGCTTCAAATCAACTTCGTAGTTTGCTTTAACGGTAGGGTTTTTTCTCTATAGTTATCATTGCCCTTGCTATCAGGAACCTAAACTCTCTGTATATTCCTGGCATGGCAACTGCTAACAGGAAAAGGAGCAGAGAACCTATGCACATCCCTCTAATTTAAGAGGCTGAAAATGCTGTATTGATTGCAAGTTTCGTTTTTATGGAGTTCACACCAAATTCCTTATAGACCTGCATCCCAGGTAATTCCCCCTTGACTCTGTATGACTCACCTGAGAGAAAAATCTATCAAATATACTTTTTTTTTTCTTCACTGTTACAAAGTTTGCAACAAGCTGCCCAATAGAGAAATGGCTTTGCTTTCAAGTATTAAAAAGAAACTCTAAGCTCTTAATTTAGTAGCAATGTCACTAGTGCTTTAGCATCTTCTGCAGTGTGCCTCCAACTGATGAACTCAAGCACAACTATAAATAGCAATGATATCTTTGTCAGCTTGTGAGAAAAAGGGGATGGGGTATTTTTCCATGTTTTCTGAAAGGATGTACAGTAAGACATCTCTTCTTTTGCTTAACACATCGATTTATCTGTTTGATATTTTACTGAATCAGAACACTTTGTTACCTGCTGGTTCACAACATAGCTCAATACAACATAATGAATGAAAGGAACATGGCCCTAAGGTTTTGTGGTATGCAGCTGGCACCCTAAAGTTTAGTGATTGTGTTAAGTTCTCAGCTTTACAGTTCAGGACTTTGGGGTGACCTCCCCTTTTCAACTGAGAGGTGATATCCCCCCTCCCAAAGCATGCTTGCCTGTCCAAACTGCATGCTCAGACCTGTATCCCCTGTATATCTCCTGTGCATCTCAGTGATGAGGGATCCCTTCCCAGCATCCCAAATCCTTGGGACATCCCTTTCCCAGTTGGGCTGCTCTCTATCTGATAGCTAAAAAGTTGTCTGAAGAACAAAGTGCAATTTGTCAGATTGAGTCTACCTGCACTGTGTTTAAAGAGAGCACCTATTAGAAAAGCATTAAGTTTCACAAATCCCCAAGTTGGTGACTCAGTGCAGTGACAAAGAAGAGGGACTTGGTGATAACTGTGGCAGCACAGCTGGTCTGCATGCTAAGAGGTTTTAATGGAGCAAATGAAATCTATCTTGGATTCTGAATCACAAATGCATTCAAGCAAGATAACAACTGGGGAGGAGGAAAGAAAAATAAAAGGACAGTTAATTGTCAGGGCTTGCATGCCTTCAGGTTTGTTTGCTTGAGAATATTTTTGGAAAGTAATGTTAGATGCTAAGGGAAAGTTGCAGTAAGGCCTGTGACTGAGGGATAAGATGCAATATGATCTACAATGCTATGAAAAAATGCTGATGCAGTTAAAGATTCAAAAACAAACACCACAAATAAAACACACACACACAAAAAAAAAAAAGACAAACCCAAACACACAAACCCCCATCAAAACAGAACGTTTTTTTTAAAGTTTTTGAGATTCCACCTTGCTATCATTTTGGAGGATGTTTCTAACCAGTAGCCACACAAATAATTGCAGATTACAGTGTCGTACAACTTCATTAACTAGGTGAAGGAAAAATAGCAACATTTTCATTTTAATGAGATGTCTGCCCTCTCCTCCTCTCTACCATGCATCTTAATGTACCTTGCTGTCTGCACTGACTTGGGGCTCCGAGGCTTTGTCATTTCTTGGCAATTCCATTCTCTAATTTCTTCTGACACATGGTGCTTAAATCCACAAGAAATGTGAGGTGAGGCAGAGAGGATTCCTGCAGACTGCCGCACCATAAGAGGAGCACTCATTTGCATTATTCATTAGATAAAGGCACTGATTTGCATCTCATTTTGGTTGTCTCCATTTCCAGGCAGAGGATGTAGAGAATTTGCAGAATTGCTGAATTTTTATGGTATTAATAGTGTTCATTTGGGATTAAGTCTCCATTGTCTGCTGCCCTTTGTTTTGTCCCACACTTATCTTAAATACCTACAGAACTGACATTCTTTTATTCTTTTTTATAATGAACTGTAGCGATTTACCACACAGTAAAAGGGTGCTAATTTGTTTATCATTGCCATTTTTAAAGTATTTTTTATCAAAGCTGTAATTCTATACTTGGTCATTATTTGCAATTAAATTATTATGAACTTTTTCCCTAATGTTCTGAGGTTATGGTTCAAAAGTAAAAGCTTGTAAAGCAATTGCAATGCTTATGTGTGATCCGACAGCATCTACAATTTTTTTTTTTGCTGTTCAGTATTCTTAAGCAGTAAGATTTTAAGAACTGTATGCCTTCTGTTAAGTAACATGTTAACACAGTAAAGTTGAAAAATAGAATAGCCCTAAATAGCTTTCAACACTGTTTTGTTCTTTTCTAAGCTCTACGAACCAATTTACATTATGCTTAGCGTTAATATTCGATTTAGAAATCTATACTGTAAGAAGGAGGGGATATTACTGTTCTCTCTGCAGTGCACTGGGGGATGGTGCTTAACTGGGGAGGGGGAGGCACTGTCGAGCTCATTCATGCTGTTATTAAACACAGGAAACTGTCTGGGGAAATTAGGAATTCTAGAAGATGTAAACAGGTATCATTATTCCATATAGGACTTTGAGAAAATACATATGATAAACACCTTAGAAAGTGCTGCTGAAACCCAAGACCTGTTCCCTGACCCATCTTTTACCAGTTAGGACAACAAATGGCTGAAACAAATGGTGGCTTATTCTGACTCCCAAAACCCTCAATTAAGCTTGGTGCTTTACTGGGCTGGATGTTGTACAAAAATAAGGGAAGGCATTGACCCTGTTTTAAATAGCTTATGGTATAGCTGAAACACAAATTTTAAAAGTAATAGAAAAGCAGAGATCTGAAGGCTGACTTTAGCAAAATGAGGTCCTAAGGCTGATGATTGTGCATGATTTGTGTTTTTTTTTTTACTGCAATTATAGCATGGCTCTGTGGCTGATGTTGTAGCGGTGAGATTATATGGGGGTGCCATGCTTGACAAAACACACATTGGACATGGATTAGAAGGTGGGAAAGACAATGGCCAGGAGCAGCAGTTGGTCAGGACACTTCATTCTGTAAGTGGCTTTATGGCAGAAAAATACAGTGCAAATGGCATATAGAAATGACACAGGCTTATACTAGGACCCTACCTAATATGCAACTTAATTATAATTGAGTTTGCCAGAAGTTAGTGACACAGCTGAATCTAAACAAATCACCTAGGTAATGCACTGATTGCACTAACAGCAGTTGTTGTCAGGGGCAGAAGATGCCATATGGCTCCTCTTCTCAACCCAGGTCAAAATACTGTTAGGAAGAAGCTTAAATACATCGGCACAAATGAGGAATTAGCCAATCTGGCTTTCCTCCAGCCCACAGTGTTCATACACGTCCTGGGGTCCGGCCATTCCCAGGCACAGTGGGAGGGCTACCCAGATTTTTCCAGAATGTACCAAGTGGAGGAATATTATGGTACTTGAGGACAAACAAAGGCAGCTGCTGCTCAGATGTATTGTTCAGACACAGTTTAGCTTTCCGAGATGTGCCTGGACTATCTTTGGGCAGTTTGTGAAAGGAAAAGTATGTTTAAGTGACACCAAAAGCAACCCAGGGGGAAATGTAAGAGATGAATGAAGCAGGATCCAGTCCTGCTTCTAGTCAGGGTCAGGTTCAGCCCCAGAGAGGGCTTTTCGTGTGAATGGGGATGCAAGTCAAACTCCCTCTAATTGCAGTGAATATTTTTACAAGTCTTTTAAAGTTTGTACAACCTTTTTATTATTTTTTAAACATGCGGACTATAGTCTTAATTTCACAGTGCCATGATCAAGAAGTTACCCTTCACATTCCTTTACAATTTCAGAACCTCATCCATAAAACCAGTCACTAATAACATGGCAGAATCTACTGGACCTGTAAGAGCAGCAAAGCCTGGTAGTACCACTGCTTTCAAAAATGAACTTTTAGCATTTCTATTCTAAACTGTGTGTGATGCTTTTCTACACTGCATCAGGCTGAAGCATAGCAGAAGTGGAGTTTATGCTATGTTAAATAGTTATTAACTACAAAATGTCATCCAAAGTGTAGTGTTCTGACAGTTTGAATAACATAGTTTTGTTATGCTTTTTGCTTTGAAAAATACACATTTGAAATTTTTTAAGTGTGCCAAATAGGCCAGATGCTGCTCTTCAAAAATAAAATTTGCTTTAATTGATTCTGTGATAATTCGGGTTGTAGAAGAGCCATAAAATTTCTGCCAGACTTAAAATATCTTTCCTTGAACACTGGTCCCGCTGCGCTGATCTTGCTGTCAGCAAGGGTTTGCAGATCCTCAATTATGAAACACCTTGTCACCACTCACCCAGCAGCTTGCTCTCGCTCCGTTGTGATGTTTGTTAATGTACTTTATACAGATTTTAAAATATAGAGTGTTTCCTAATGATTTTTTTTTTTTGAAAAAGGTTGCAGACAGTCCTTTGATAAAACTCAGGGCAGCTATTCTGATGCCTGTTACAGAAGCAGTGGATAATCCAAATGCTTCTGCAGAGTGGATTATTCTAAACAATATTACCCTTAAAAATGTCCTTGTCTAGTGCAAAGTGAGGAGAGCAGCTGTTCAACATTTATTTTTGTCATCACTGTTCAATGGATATTAGACCTCTGCCTCTTTTGGGGCTTGCCACAGTATCCCTGACAAATTTACTGCACAGCTCTGTCTCATTCATTACTAACCACCTATTTGCCTGCCATGAGCTTCTCTGCACCCTCAGCCACACCTGGAAGAGTTTGGAGCAAGTCCACTGAAGTGACTATGGAAGCACCTAGATAGACCCTGAGTTGGATGCTCCATGCTGCCTTGGCCATGCAAAGTAGCCAGAAATCAGGCTTGACGATAGGGGAGAGGATTTTTCCTGGCACAGAAAAATTCCTCCAGTGGCAGAGGGTTGGCAAAGCCATCTCAGTGCCATCTGGTCTTTGATCCTCCCCCTATTTCAGAAGTGCATTCAGGAGATGGACCATGCCAGCAGCTGGAGGATGTGGAGCCGACCTAAGAAAAACCCTTCCAGACAGTCAGTGCAGCCAGTAACCAACATGAGCTGGAGCAGCCTTTAGGATGCTCTGAATTATGCCCAGTGTTGTTCCAAGTCTTAATCAGGATGAAATGCTTCTTATGGCTACTTTTCTCCCTCTTCATTTGTGATGAGCATAAACTGGAAACTAAAATTCACTCTACACTGTGGGTAACAATTTCTACAACATTTCTAAACTAAAAATGTGAAGCTGTTTCATATAAGCTTCAAGAACAACAATTGAAATAAAACTGTCAGTCTAGTGGGTCATGACAAGAGCAGAACTTGCATACTTCTTGGCACTACATAAACACACTCATTTGCTGCACAGATGACTTTACAGGTTCCAGGCCTTCTAACACACCTCACAAATTACAGAAAGCTGATGCTCAAGTGTTCATCACTCACGTGTGAAATTCTGAAAGCTGAATCAAATTAAAAATATATTTTCAGTTTATGTTCAGAGATGCCACTATTTCAGCAGCTCCAAGAGAAAAGGAATATTGCTTTTCTTCAAACACTATGAACAACACTGCAAGGAGGTAACATCTGCTACAGGAGGAAAATGCTGTCTTTATGCTTTCTTGTAAAGCAGCCAATGGCTAATGGACAGAAAGTCTTTTAAAGTTTTGCAAATCCACATAATGTTCCTCAGTACTGGAATGTGCTTTCAAATCACAGATTTAACTGAGAGAAGAAAAGCAGGGGGATTCGTGCAGTCAGATAGCTCACTGTTGGCTACGTTTCTGAGAAGGATCGAACCCACAAGTCTTTCCAACTAAGAACAGCATTATCTTAAGTTTAAAATACTTCTGATGTTTTCTTCCTTTCCTAGTATGTAAATCAGTGCCACTTCTTGCCCATTAGAGTAGACCAAAGCTCATAGATGGTTTGCTAACATAAATGTGGAGAAGTGCAATTGCATGGAGTCAGTCCCTTCTCTACAGCAATGACTCGCACATAACTGGAGTGGCTGACAAATACTATAGATGCATGAACTAATCTGAATTACAAGGGCCAGAAATTAAGATGTACAGTGATAACTGATCACACTACAGTTTATTGCCATGAGCTGAAGCATAAAGCAATTGGAAGAGTGCTTCTGAGAAATGCAGATGTGCAGCCTGGTGGCTTTCGTTGCACTTATTTGTGGAGTGGATTAACTAGACTATAGGGGTATTCTCTAAAACCTGAAGACCTCTGACTCAATGCAATTTATACCTTAATCTTTCAGTTCATCGGAAGTGCCTTTGACACTCCCTATACAAATGTGTAGTTTCAGGAACACACATTGAGCAGAAGCAAACACCTGCACATCATCTCACACCAGTTCTATGGATGAACTGGTGAATTCCCACAAAACCATATTGCTTCTAAACATCTTAATTCCAGTGTTCATTAGGAGCTTGCAGAGTAAGGATTCTCCCAGAAGAAAATAAATGTAAGAAAATTGTGGGAAATGGCAATTCACATTTCTTTTACTGTTTCACTGTTCATTTTAGGTACTTTCAAAAAAATTAAGTGTGCTATTTAGAGCTTTAGAGGCTACACTTGCTATCTCAGAGCATGAAAGTTCCTACTTCTGTACAGAATTCTTGCAAGTCATTTTGGTAGTTTCAAGGAATAGCTCATGTTTGCCATGCCAGCTAAATTTAAAAGATTACTGTTCCAACTCAGGCATTCCAGCATATTTAAAAAAGAGCATTGATAGTGCTGTTATGATGACAATATACTTCCTGCATGTCTTGGTGTTTCTTATGTTTCACATCTTTGTTCAGCTAAGCAGTCCACTCTTCGCAGATTCAATTTGTCTAAAAAAAATTTTTAAAAATCCTTCCATTTCTTTTTTTTTTTTTTCCCCCCCCACAAGGGAATCATAGTTCTCTGAATATCAAAGTAGCAGTAACAATGTCTAAAAAGTTGTAAGAGACTGCAGGGGAAGTCAGGTAGAGGGTAATATAACCCTGTGTTGGCACTTAATGATACATCATTTCCATAAACTTAGTGAAGACAGAGGTTTAGCTGGTTGATTGCTGAGTGAGCAGCTTCTATAGTGCCACTATAAAAATTATTTATATAACCCTGTTATTTAGGAGCACATCTATTTACGAGCCTTTCTTATGCTAGCTAGGTGCTGTCCAAACAGCTGGATGATGCTCAATCCAAAATTCAAGCCCTCATTTTAAGGATACAACAGGTTGTGGAGCACAAAGTAGTAAGGGGTCAGCATGACAGACAGTAGCTATAACATAACACAATTAATATTTAGTATCACATTTCAACTAGTCATCACTGCAAGAGAGACTTCTAAGCAGATCAACTTAAGGAGATTCATGATCTTATTTCACTGATGTTTATGGAAAACTCCTCCTAAGCATGAAAAGCAGCATGGGAGAAAGTATGAGGGTGCCTGTGTAATAAATAAGTGAATAAAAAAAAATAATCAATCAGGCTCTTATCACCAGGCATTGATATGAGGGAAGAGCTGGTTTCCTCTTATCACACAGGAAATGATGAGTGGGTGGGAATAGACTGTGAAAGGTTTTGAAAGTAAGGGCAAACAGCTGACGTTTGATGAGATGGAGAACGGGGAGCTGGTTTGCAATGGGAGCATGTGGTACCCCCAGCACTGTGAGCTAGAAAAATTATCTTTGTAGCAGCATTCTGGATGGT